>JADLZK010007942.1:0-142812 GCA_015847255.1 Hyparrhenia diplandra
TGCGCGGATAAATTTGCCAGTTAAGGTTGGGGATATTCTATTTTAGCACAATCGTATGTATCGAGCTTATATATTATACTTTTTAAGATTACACATAACATCAGCAAATGACGACGACGACGCTGTACTGGGAGTACTGGGCGCGTCGAGTTTATTTCAGCCTGTTGTTCAAGCTGACTTCTGCACCTCATGATGTATATATAGGCTTGCGTTGCGCATGTGCAGGAACCAAGGCGACTGTATACTGTACTATATAGTCCATACGAGTATACGGCCAGGCAAGTAAGCACGGCGCCGGCGACGGACGGACGGGAGCTCACATCACCGGGTAATTTGCTTGAGTGGCTATACCGCACGTGCCTCTGGCGTCCTTGACACGCCTCTCGAGGCGAAAGTATCCCTTCTCTTTGCCCCATTTGTCCCCCACGAGTTCTTGATGGTCCAGTACTTGTGGCCGCCGGATTCGACACCGTACCCGACCACCGTGACGGCGTGGTCGGTGCTGTTAGGGTTGCAGGTTGTAGTGCTGGAGGATCACCCCGGTGTTGTAGTGCTGGAGGGGATCTGCATTCACGGCCACGGCAACAGGTTGCTGCGCCACGGCGACCTCCAGCGCGGCTTCGTTGTTTTCTTCCACCTCATCCCAGCCGCTGATCTTGACGACGTGGTTGCGCACCTTGTCGAGCTTGCATTTGCCCCGCTCGGGCCGCTCCACATCGTACGGGTAGTCGGACTCGGTGGTGATGCCGCCGTTAGTGGCCACCCACTCCATGCCTTGCCAAGCGAAGCCACCGCCGGTGTCCGGGTCGCAGCCATCGCTGGGCGCGCAGTCCAGGAGCTCCTGCTCCGACAGGGAGACGAGCTGGCCCGTCCGTATCTTGTGCAGGCCTTCGATCGTCGCCACCGTCGCGAATGCCCAACAACAGCCTGCATGCAAGGAGACAGGGGCATCGTCTCGTCGATCATCTATCATGACATGACATAAGTGATTGGTAAATATTTTTCTGCTACAAGTACGTACTACAAGGTCCTTGGTTCTTGACCGGCGTGACCGCGCCCTTGGTCCTCCAGTCCACGCTTTCGGGGACGTCGAGGTCCGTCGTGGAGTTCAGTTCCAGCGACGACCGGCGCCATCGCTGACAGGGCCAGCGCGCGTTGTGATGAGCTCCCGGTGCCGCGCGCGCAGGCGCTGCGGCGGCATGGCGTGCGTGGCGGGGAACTCCTCGCTGGTGAGGTCCGTGAACGGGGTCTCGCCGAGCGTGTACGAGAGGCCGCGCCGGTTCGTGGCCTCGATGAGCTCCATGTTCTGGCGGTACACCTCGAACCGGCGCAGACGCTCGGCGGCGGTCAAGTAGGAACGGTTGTACGTGGCCTGCCACGCGCGGAACCTGTCCATCATCAGCATGTCTTCCACGTCCACGCGGCCGCCGGACGCCGCGCCCGCCAGGAGCAGGCAGGCGCACAGGAGAGCGAGAGCTTGCTGGTAAGGCGAGGCAGCCATGATCGATAGCTTTGGTGCTGTGTCTGCCTGGCTTCAGCTTATACTGAGTGATAGAGCAGCCATGGACGGGTTTATATAGCCGTCGGGGGCCAGTGTGGCCATCGCTCTCCATGCGCATCTTCGCTTCTCCGGACTGTGGGTGAGTGGACGAAGAAAATATCGGAGCTATACGGTACCGGTGCTAGGGCGCTAGGCTGCTCGCGTCGACGAGAATGCATGGCAGCACTAAATGTATTTTCGCGAAGAGATTCCCAAAAAAATATTAACAAAGGAACTAATGAGATGGGGATTATGGCAACAAAATAAAGGTACTGTACGTACCTTTAGGTACACATATCTGCACATGTTTAGGCTCTTGGCAGCAGCTTCCACCGAGAGCCGTCGTCCACCGCGTCCGCCTCCAACATGCCACCCGCCTGCCATGGCCGCGACACGCCATCCGCCCGCGCCCATTCTATCGATCTCTCATTGCCATGGCCATCCTCCACTGCGCCCCATCCTCCACCACGCCCACCCCCAATCTGTGTCGTGCCACCATTCCGTGTCGCAACCCCGTCCCGTCTCACCTCGCCTTTGGCATTCATCGCGCCACCACCACTGGGCGACACCAGGAGGAGGTCGGCGCCGATGTGCCTACTCTTTGGGTATACAATGCATGAGTCATTGTTCTCGACGCACCTGACCCAAGCTTGTTGGTTACCTGGAGTTCCTAGCTCACCAGGTAGGTCATGGCAGCCAATGACATGTGTTTTAAGTGTTTTAGATGTTTCATACAAATGTTCCAAGTGTTTCATCTCTATGCTATAAAGGTAGACCTGGATGTTGCATATGTTGCAATGACAATACACTTGTGTTGTCTTAAAAAAAACAATATACTCATGTTGCAAACTTACGATTGGAGTGTTTTATGTATTTCACAAATGTTTCATTTGAAGGTTGCATAACATGCATGTTGCAAGTGTTTGTTTTAAGTATTCCATATGGATGTTGGAGGGGGCGGCGCGTGCCGGGTAGGGTAGGGGGCAGCGCTGGCAAGAGCAAGAGCAGAGGAAAATATTCTGTATTGTTTGTCCCTAAAAGATTATATCCTCCTTGTTTATGTAGCCCTTCTATAGGACATGTATCTTAAGAAATTTCTAAATGTTTCCTTATAGATTGGAATACCTTTTAGAAGCAAGTCCTTATTCTTTTCCTAATAGAAATTTCCTTATACAGTGGAATATCCTCTTCACACCAAAAAGTCCTAATCTCATTCTAATCGAACTCGATCCTACTTGAATTGTCGAAGAAGTCGCGGAGGGACGGCGCGCCAGGGCCAGGGGCGCCCCTTTGCCGGCCGCGGAACCCTTGGTCCCGGTCCCTTGGGCCCTATCCTTTGGGGTGTGACATAGAGAAAATCCGAAGGGGTGCGTCTTGCTTTGTGGGTGCAAATATGGTGAAAATTAAGCTATTTCCACTGTTTTTTGAATTTTGTGCGGGTGCGGCTGCACCCAGCACGTTGAGTATAGCTCCGCCCTTAGTCATCAAGCTAATATCATGACCTTAGCAGGGACTCACACTAAGAAAAAGGTGCATAGATAGCAAGCATGGATCCTAATAACCTAAGCACATTAATTTAAACCCTAGTCGTCACATAATAATGATCAGGACAGCGTTCGTGTGGCCGAGAGGATGCATGTCAGTTCATGCAATTGCTTTTGATGCTGCACGGTTCGTGTGGCCGAGACTAGATGGTGCAAGTACAATTGCTTTTGATGCTGCACAGTTCATGCCCTTGCACGCACGATGTTTTTTCTTTTTTTCAAGAGCACGCCGTAGGCGCGTATTACACGATGAGATCTAATACCATGGTTATTAGTGCGTCAAATAGAGCTAATCTGTTGCAGTGAGGATCGATCGATATGAGTGGCTCGGTGTTGAGTGCGCTATGTCTATCTTTGGTGTGGGGTGCGGGTGGGGGTATATCATAGCGTTGAAAATGGATAGAACTTTTTTTTTTTTCCGTTCCATTTTCTACATTTGACCCGTCCGTTTCGTATTTTCGGAAAATTCGGAATCTGGTCGATATCCGGGATCGAGGTTAGCGAATCCGGACGGAAGTAGAAAATGGCGTTTTTCCGGTCCATATTTCCGTAATCCCGTATTTGGTCGAATTTTTCTCGTATTTTACCCCATTTTTCCCGTATTCTGGTAGGACCATAACTTCCTCGTCAGGACTCCATTTTCGCAAACCACACCTTTCGGAAAGCGAATGACGAGATCTACGCATCTAATATGGTGTTGTTATGCGCTTGTACATGTATGTTGACACCTGTTATAGTATAATATTAATAGTCATCTAAACATGAAATAAGGACGTAAAATGAATATCAACATAGACTAGGGGTCTAACTAACATAATTCCACGAGCTTTGGTGATTTATATCTTTTCGGGGACTTAACGGATAAGCGTCGAGAAGAATGGAGAAAGTTCGAATATATCTCACATCACGATGACAAGACTTAACCGTGAAGTAACTCGACCGAAAAAATGGACTAAAACATTCTAGAAGGTACCGAGAGGACACGGAAGAAACACGGCCGGGAAGCTTACGGACCTGGCGGCCGCCGGAGCCATTTAGGCCGACCGCCCGGGTGGGTCCTCCCTCGTCATCATCTCCTTTCTATGGCGGTTTACCACCGACATTGAGGTTGTATCTACACCGTTGCCAAGGTCGGTTTGATCCAAGGGCTATCATTCATCGCCAAGGCCTATATAAGAAGACCCCGTGACCCGGGGTGAAACCCTAATTCATTCTATCTCATTCTATTCATTATCTCTCGGTTGTAGAGGTGTCCCAATGTAAGGATAACCTCTCTACGGGATTAGTGAATTAAGTAGATTAGAAGAAGATTAGTCATATAATTAGAGATAGATTAACCATGTAATTAGAACTAGATTAGATCTAACTTAGATCTAATCGGGAGTAAAAGGAGAGAGGAGCTATGCTCCTGTTGCGAGAGATGTCTTGAGTATGGTATATTTGTGTATCTTCTCTACAAGACTTATGATTCATATATTTATCTTCTCTATTCACTTCCATGCCTTTCATATATGGTTAAGTATAGTTGTTATGCTTTTACATGGGATCTCCTTTCGTATTGAGGACTCTAGTTATGCAAGGTAGCTAGAGTAGTAATCAATAGTGTAGACGTGGTGTCTAGGCTATTGGTTACCCGAGGTTGCGCCAAACCTACGGATAGTTGTGGTAGCCCGGGGGTGACTGAACCTGTCGGGTCTTTGTAGTCCACCACGTATGGGTTGGTGTTTCGTAGAGCTTTTGGCAGCCTTCCCCGGTTACTTCTTCCCAGTCTATTCGAGAATCGGAAGGTCTTCTGCTGTTCCAAAATGCATTAGTATAATTGCTATCATAGAACCTAAGTAATAGAGAAGTACCCGGGAACCTTGATCTCTCCTTTGACCTCTCGATTAGTTTAGATATTCTTTGATATCTTAGGTAGGTTATTATTTTATGCATTGACATTTACTTATCTTTTAACAATTACCCCTCACTATAGTCTAGTGATTTGCTAAGTTAGTGGATACATGATTGTGACTTATTAGAATTCTTTAGCCAAAGCTTCCCTGTGGATACGATACTCTAGAATACTCATCTTAGGGAAAAGCTATAATGGTAGGTGTTACGCGTGGCTGCGAGAATCCTTCATATTCTTTTAGCACTTAACAAATGCCAACAATGTACTTATCAACAATTAATATATGTCTTGTCTTTTTAGATCGTTAATGCATTCCATCCATAGTGTCTTGTCTACCTCATGATAGTGAAAGTGATCCTGATGAGATGGATGATCTTTGGAGAGTTGTGATGACATGATTGAAGGTAGCCGCTATTTGGAGGGCGAGAATAGATGGATGGTTTGCGGCACCATGTTATTACGGCTTAAGTTCGGCTTCCGACTGTTTTCCGTTCAATTTTAAATCTGCATTGGTTCGTTTTCCGTACACCCGCATATCGATTCCGTTTTTTGAACCCGCATTTTCGAACCCGATCCGTTTCCGCCAACAAATATAGAAATGGAAGTAGAAATGAGTTTTTCCCGTCCGTTTTAGTCTGTTGACAACCTCAAATAGCTGCTTTTTGGTCCTACTAGCAAAACTTTTTATACTATGTTCATGCCACACAACGGATTGTGACTTGAAGATATATTTGACGATCATGTTATGTATATTTTAATTCGTCTTGCAATCAAACTTCATACTATGTTTGAGGCGTGTTGATATAGCTCGTGTATAGGCGGAGGTTTAGAGATTTGTCCAGTGATCACATAATGCATTTAAATTTGTTTTAGGATCAGATTCCGCACCATGTCTAAACACTCTTCTCTAACTCGTACGAGAACGGGAGTGTGTGGCTGACAATGAAAACCCTTGACAATCAATTTGTTTTGGAACCGGACTCCGCACTATGCTTAATTAGCTTAATTGAACATGCAAAACTCATATAGACAGGAGAGATGTTTAGTGTCCTTCAGTCTTCCATCAAATAGTTTTGAGAAATTATGAACCAAGAAACGCATTCATCCTTCCTTTACATTTTTGGAATAACATGAACCCATATTTAGAGAGAATAATATTTTACTCTCTGAAAATGACTTTTGTCCCCTCTCTCTTTGAATTTAACACATAGGACAAAGTGGATATCCTACATTGGTCCTTTTTTGTTTTTGAACCAAGATATCCTACAGTCCTACTTCGTCACTATTCCACCTCAAACCAAACGCTATCTAGGCAACATATTAATTTTTTTAAACTTTAGATGCTTTATTACTCATCTGAACTAGCTAAATCGCTAGTCACCAAATCCTCAAATCCGTCTACTACTATTCACCTCAAACCAAACGGGCGGGGCAAAACGGAGTTTTTGGGGCGGGTTCAAATATGAAGTCTACTAGCGGGGTGGTATACGAGTGGGTTGAAGCGGGTTTCTCTATATTACGGTGTAGGGGCGGCGGAGCGGATCTGTCTATGTTGCGGTGCGGTGCGGGGCTGGGGCGGGTTAAGACTTGGGGCGTCTCCGATTTGCTCGTTTAGGAAAGGAGAAGGCGGCCTCTGCAAAACCGCCTCCGTCGGGGCGGGTGGGGTAGGTTGAGCGAGATCATTTTGTGGAGGGGGGGGGTGTGTTTGAGCGATTGTTTTTATGGGCGAGGCGGGGGGGGTGAACTGTCTCCTCATTTGCGAGGGGTGGGGTGGGTTTAGGGAGGGTTTTGCCCCCACTGGAGGATCCTCAAACTCGTGAGGCACCCCCCTCCCAAGTGTTATAACACTCACTTGGAAGATTATAACCAGCAGCAGCAGCATGTGCTACTTGTCACAATTTCAGCGACACATCAACACATTAAAATAAGCAAACTCCGTACTAATGATATAATTATTTCATTTCGGTAATTATTCCTCCAGTTGGCGCAAGTCTGAACTTGTTTGTTTCAAGGCTGTTTTTTCACCAGGAAGGCATCCACTTCAATATTCAGTTTCATAATTCCCAGCCTGATTGCTGCTTGCAGTCAGCCAAGCATCCGAGCACCTCAGCATGGAAAGCATCAGGAGATAGTCTTCACGTCCAGCACCTGAAACGTCAGAATTCCCAGCCTGATTGCTGCTTGCAGTCCACTACACACTATCAGGCCAGTTCATCACGGATAGAAAATCCTCATCCTCCCTCTTTCTTCTTTCATCAAAGGCCCCGTCAGAATTCAATTTGAGTACACCAGATTCAGGTTTGCGCCATCGATGGTTCTGACAAAATTCCCTTCAGTTTGCTTATTCCAGTCAGCTTGGTTCCCTGTGATGTAGGCAATTTCAGCTGTAGTTGTCCTTTGGCCCTCTTCCCTCTCAGTAAGGGGAGAGTTTTGCCTAACAATCAAATCTCAACGCCTGTGAACGGATACGGGTTGTTTGTATACACATACAAGTGTTTAATTTGTTTTCAGGTCTAACGTTTGAGATCGTGATGCAACAAAGCCACGCTTGCTACTTGCCGCTGTGCAAGCGCAGTAGTGTAAACGCACGATGCGCGCAGTCCGCGGCAAAACATGGTGGCATAGCTGATCACTAGCTAGCTAGCTCGGTGCGCCGCGCGCGCAGGTGCCGGTGTCGGTGTCGGTGAGCACGCTGCCACACTGCTCCGATCCACGCAATACATATCCTTCTGTACGCTAATGACGCCGATGCGCACCACAGGCACTGGTCGTTATTTCGTGCTGCTCCCTTGGTGAGTCCCTATGCCCTTGCGCGCACGGAAACGCTGGATTCGCCTGCTCCCCCGCGCGCATCCGATGAATTGATCGCCGCTCCCGAGCCAGTAGGGAGCGCACGAGCTGGAGGTAGTGGGCTGCTTCTGCGGCCACCGGTACTCGTGTGTCCAACGCGCAGTTATAGAGTGGAAATGCTTTTACCATGAGCGCGCAGGTTAGAAAGGTATACAAGTTACATCTGCTCCAGTGATGAACGACAGATATACAAGTGTCTCATCACTGATGATAGTGCTTGCAAACAGAAAAAATATCGTTGGTTACCTCAAATAACTGGCTTTAATTAGGTTCCTTCGGGTCATCGAGCTAATCATGTCTTTAGCAAGGACTCACACTATCTAAGACACTACTACCCAATTCTTTTTACGTGGCGGGCGTTATTCATTTTTGGAGGCAGGCAAAGGGAGCCCGTCACCATTGACAGGTCACGGTAAATCATTTTTTTTTTGTGGCGGCCAAAATGTGCCCGCCCTTGATTAATCTAGCAAAATAAAAAAGACCTAATGGATGCGGGCTGCTTGCATCGCATTTGTGCGCCGCCACCGGCGGTGGATCTAAACGCCGCTCTCGCCTCCTTGAGGCGCCCGTCGATGGATCCGCCGCTAGAGAGGGAGTAGGAGGTGCACCTCCATGAATCTAAACGCCCCCGATCACGGCCGCCGGAGGAGAGGGAGGAGGGAGGTGCACTTGTAGCGGATCCGGGCGCCCTCGGCGCTGCTCTTTTGGGGATGCGGCCGCATCCGAGCACCGCCAGCTCTTTGGCAGGAGGAAGGGGTGTGCCGGCGCTTGGCGGCCGCCCTCGGCGCCACCGGTTGCGAAGGGGAGGGCGCACGGCCGGGAGGGAAGAGGAGGGCGAGGGAAGGAGGGCAGCGGGATGAGGGAGGTAGGGGAGGAGAAGCGGACAGTGAGGGAGAGGAGAGGGGCACTTAGAGGACTTGGGATTTTGAGAGAATATTAACCATGACAGGCATTTTTATGTTGTCGCTACAGTTAATGGATTTTTCATAGCGGTCGGCCGGGTGGCCGACGGACTAAATAACCGTGGCGGGCAAAACTTGTACCCGCCACGAATGGATTTGGGGGTGTCACGTAAAAAAAAATTGTAGTAGTGAGAGAAAGGTCCATAGATCGCAAGTCTGGATCTAATCTATAAGCACATTAACATAAATGCTAGTCGTCACATAATAATGATCAGGACAGTGTGACGCGCGCTCGTGTGGCCGAGGATGCATCATATCAGCACTAGATGGTGCAAGTGCAATTGCTTTTGATGCAGCACAGTTCATGCCCTTGCACACGCATGATGAGATCTAACAGATATAATCTGCTGCAGCGTGGATCCATTGATGAGTGCCTCGGTGTTGAGTGCGCCGTGAATACGAGCGCGGGGCGTGGGGTGTTGAGAACCTAGCTCGAATATAGCTGCTTTATGTCCCACACTAGCAAAAACATGCGTCACGTTTCCCATTATGTAAGTGTTTAGTTGTTTTCTGGCGTTTGAGATTGTGATGCGACAAAGCCACGCTACCAAGTACGTACGCGACCATTGCTCGCCTGCCGCTTTGCAACTGTGCAAGCGCAGTTTAAACGCACGATGGGCGATCGCGAAGAAAAAAAAAAGGTCTGCGATCCGCGGCAAACATGTCATTGGTCGCAAAGCTGATCACTAGCTGGAGGCTCTGTGGGCTGCTTCTTCTATAGATGTCCATCGGGCCGGTACCGCACGTCGTGCCTCCCGGACCGTGCCAACTTTTGGCCCGCGCCAGCTCGTTGAGCACGGCACATCCAGCGTTCAGCGTGCCGGGCCAGCCAGCCGTAGCCCACCGCAGAGCCAGAATCGGCGCCAGATCCGCTGCGGCGCTGCTTCACCTCGATGTGCGTTGCACAGTCGCCGTCCGGCGCCGCTGACGGCCTCCGACATCCCACACGGCATCCAGCACCGGCGCCGATCCACCTCCTCGGCTCCCCCGCCCGACGTGCTCCAAACCTCCAGGTCAATTAACGCTATCCTATACCTCTCCCCTCCACCGCACCCGCACGCATGGTGTTCGACGGATCGTCCGATCCGCGTCCAATTAGTGCACTGATGCGCCTCGCTTATGCTGCGTTTGTTGTTAACCCATCCCAGTGGATTAACCGATTACTGGGTTGCCCATCTCTTCTCCAGCTATTGGCCTATTTGTTCCATGTAGAGCCGATGTAACTTCTGCCATGTGACACTATTGTTGTCCATAATCAGCTATTCATATGGTTTTGTGTTTGAGCTTATGTTCAGTTCTCCGCTATTTTCATTCAACCAGCTAGAGTTCTCTGTGTTCTTCTCGTATGTAAGGAATTTACTTGACTTGCTAATCTATGAAATGCTTTCTATTCATTCTTAAAAATTCTTGAACTCTTCATTTTAGAATGAGCATGTCTAATCTGACTAACTAGAAATTACTGATAGATCCAAGTTTAACCCTGTATTCAGTTATTTAGTCCATAATTTTGGGATATCTGTAATGTTGTGATGTTTTCACAGATAGGGGACTTCAAGGAGCTCTATTATATTTGCTCCACAGTGTGATCTTATATATTTTTGCGCTACTTTAATTTTTTTAAAATACATTTTGTTGCAGATCCTATAATGGCAACAAGACGCAATATTCAGTATTCACATCTTCCTATGGAGGATATAGATGGAGACCATGCTCGTGAAAAAGCTGATGACAACCTACGATTCATCTACACACCAAAATCGCACATGAGAATTCCATGGAAGTCAATTGCCCTAGCACTTTTTCTCCTCCTAATAGGAATTTCACTCCTCTCCCTATCATATTTTATATTCACAAATCACATGGAGGGTGATGGTTCTCAGGCATATGGTCTCTTATTCCTGGGCGTGCTTGCTTTTTCCTTTCGGTAAGTTACCACAAACCACTTCAACCTTTTGTATTTTCTTTCTGGATTGTGCCTTCTTTTTTAGTCACGAATGATGCAGACATCCATTTCTGGAAGAATCTGAATGTATTTTTGTTCCTGGTGGTTAAGTATTGTAGTTATATTTCTTCTAGCAATGTGTTGTACAGATCAGTAAAATTCTTCAGTTTGTGATCAGTAGATAGTGGACACTTTAGATTGATTTTTTTTCTTTTCTATCAACTATGTGACTTCACTGTGGCTTTAAATCTGTTTTACAGGATATTATGAGACTCGTGTTGCTTATTATTCATGGAGAGGAGCACAAGGGTACAATTTTGCATCCATCCCGGATTATTAGCGGTTTGTGTTTCATCCATTGAGAGCGTGAAGAGGCAGCTAGGCCAAGCACCTGGACAGTTAATTGATGGATCTATCAAAATTGTGAAGACCCCAAGCGATACGCAGAGGCAACATATCCTCTGAAACGGTGCTGTAGTATTCTTGAATAGGTTAACTTGGCAACATATAGAAATAATGTTGTTAAGCATAATGCTAGCAACATAGGTACAGAGGTTTGCCCCTTTCTCTCCTTTTGCTTTTGTTTCCTTTTGATTACCTGTAATGGATAATCCTGCTGGATCGGTTTGAATTTTTTTCATAGATGGGAATTTCCTGTCATACTGATGCATAGTATTGTATTCTGGAGCTTTTACAGATTGATCTGTGTGTTCTTTCAAGCACATTTCCATGTAGCTTATCATAATTCATCTCTTTCATGCTTTGAGCCTCGGATGAAGTATGAGTTTATGATTTTCTTCGTTTGCACGTGATGTATGCGGACATACTCCAGTTGGATAGTTGGGTATTCTACACTCCTGGTATGCCTTTCAAGAGTGTGTAGCAAAGAGGCAAGAGCAAGGAAAGCATCGTAGGTGAGTTTTAAAATGCTGTGCATGCCATGGCAATGAGTGTATTTAGACTTGAGCAAGGGAAATAAGTATCTTGGTGGTCCATTTCATCATTTTAAAAGTCCTAAAGCATAGGCTTTGCTTCGTCATGAAGCCGGCTCCTCTCTGGTGTTTCCATTTGGGTGCCTTCGCTAATGATGGGCACACCGAAGAACGAAGGATATTTTGGCTTCGTGGCTTCAATTGTCATTTTATTTTTGTCCTGGTGCCTATACTTCATTTGCTACTGGCTAGTCAATCAGGCTAGTAGGACCGGGTCAGTTCAAGTTTTTTTAAGGGTTGGGCCTGTTTTGTCTCCCTGCTGTTACAACTGTCCGCATGCTATTGTTGAGGGAAACGTACTGTATTTTCATTTCCAGTATAATTGATTATTTTCCTTTTTTTTTTTGTAAATAAATGGCGTCATAAAATGAGTCAGCTGTGTCTTAAACTAAGAACACTCAAATTGCATTTCTGTTGCGGTTTGTGGTGCCATCCCAGTCTATCTCAATCCTAATCTGGATTTGCCAATAAAAAGTGTATCTCAAAATACACAGTGAAAATGCACGGACAAAATCGTGAGACAAAAAAAAAAAAAAAAAAAAAAAAAAACCTGGTACTCTGTGGTTTTGTAGGCTCTTTGGTAATGACATGTTCAATGTGAAATCCACGTGTGTCAAACGGATCATAACGCCGATTGTTAGTTTTGTCAAACAAATGAACGGTACACTGCAGATTAATCTTCTAACCCATAGTACTCTTTTTTGTCAAACAAATTGGACGTACAAATAGAATTCTTCACACACATCGTTTGTAGTACTAGCACCGTTGACAAAGATAAACCCACTGGAATCTGTGCGCGGAATTGTTAGATCCACCTTCTCCCACGGAAGCAAACGGCCAACCCTCCATGGACCCACCTGTCATACTCCCCAGTGAACTGTCGGTGTCTCAAGTGTCAACCTCCCACCACAACACTCTCCTCGTCGTCTCCCTTGACAAAAGCCCCCTCGATCTCTGCTCCAAAGAAACTTCTCCTCCACCTCCTCCCACGCCGTTATCACCCCCAAGATACCTGCTGGGCCTAATTCCCTTCTCAATTCACCGCATTGGGCGCGCGCCTTGTGCCGCCGCGATATCGTCTCGGATCTGACCGGCGAGTTAGGAGAATAAGGTGAGCCGGCGGCGGAGTCTTGGGTGCGCTGAGAAGCGGCCGAGAATCTGAAGGAGAGCGCAGAAGAGGCGCCGCGGGGAAGGAGGAGGCGGGAGGAATGGCACCGACGCGGGGCGCAGGAGGCGGGGTGCGTCTGCCGCCGATGAACGCGATGGAGATCCTGCGGGAGACGGTGCGCGTGCTGCGCGGGGACCCGCACGCGTTCACGTCCATCCTCTTCCTGCTGCTCTGCCCGGCGTCCGGGTGCCTCCTCCTGTCCGCGGCCGCGCTGGACGGTGCCGTCGTGCTGCCGCTCGCGCGGAGGCTCCTCGACGCCGCCGCCACGTCGGGGCTCCCGCTCACGCATTTCGTCAAGCAGCTGGCGCACCACCTCGCCGCCACGCTCGTGTCCACCGTCGTCTCGCTACCGGCGCTCCTCACGCTCCTCCTCGCCGCCCGCGCCGCCGTGGCGTACACCGTCGCCGCCGTCTACGCCGGGAAGCCCCTCGCGGCCGGTGACATCACCCTCCTCGCGCGCCGCGCGTAGCCGCGCCTCGCAGCCACGTACGCGCTCGGGTGCGCCGCCGTCGCCGCCGGCCTCGTCGCCTTCCTCGCCCTCCTCGTCACGGCCTGCTCCACGCTCAGGGCCATGGGCTACGCGCCCGACATTGTCGTCTGCGCGGGCCTCTTCACTGTTCTCGCCTACTCCGTGGTGTACGCGCACACCATCATCATCTGCAACCTCGGTGGCGTCATCGCCGTTCTCGAGGAAGTGGCCGGGGTCAATGCACTGCGCCGGTCGGTGCAGCTGATGCGCGGGCAGACCCACGTCGGCCTGCTCATCTTCCTTGGATCCACCATTGGACTAGCTTTCGTTGAAGGGCTGTTTGAGCACAGGGTGAAGACGCTGAGCTATGGCGATGGCTCGTCGCGGCTCTGGGAGGGGCCATTGTTGGTCCTCATGTACTCGTTCGTGATGCTCATTGATTCAATGATGAGTGCGGTGTTCTACTTCACTTGCCGGTCATCAAACTTGGACTTCTTGGACGAGGAGGGTGGCTCGATCGAGGAGCTTGAGATGATTGGAGCTGGCAATTTAGATGCAATTAGGTGATGAAGAAGATTGGTTTATTTCTCACATGTGTATCTGTTCATAGCATCACAGGAAAATAAGTGAGATGAGCATTTGCCAAGAGCCGCACAGATTGGCCACAGTGGTATTAGTGGTTAAAGCGCCATGGCTTATGTGTATGCTTGGGTTGATTAGCTGAAGTTGGTGTTGGAAGGAACATTTTTGCAGCCACTTGGCATATCCATGCTTAGTTAATAGCAGATTTGGATGGGAAGGCTAGAGGGAGATCTGTCATCTGGTGTGCCCTCGATCAGATCTGAGTTTTGGCAGCGATTCAAGAGTTTGTGATATGTGCAGCATTCTTTCAAAATGGTGTAACTAGTATATCGATTTTATTGCTGTGGAATTTTGTTGCCCTAACGGCATTTTGGTTATACTGGATGAAACATTTGTTACTGGGGAAATACAAATCTTGATTCAAGTATCACTCAAGCTAAATGTGCGTCTTCAGTGATTTTATGCTTGAGCTGTGGGTAATGTTTGTTGGCAAAATGCTGTCGTCATTTTGAGTTTATTCTTATTTACATAAATTCTGTTTTTGCTGAATCTGAGTAGCCCTAGATTTTCAGATTTCTGATGATCTCGCTTCCTACTATCTGAAAAAGGTTCTTACAACCGACAGATCTGTATGGTGTATTTTTGTCTTTGCGGAAGATGCTGATTGTCTTTGTCATCTTGGAGCTAAGCAACCTTGTTGAGAGTATTGTTTATGTGTAATGTGTGCTGCTGAAGATACATCAACTCTAAAGTTTATAATTTTGCATTTGAAGCATCTTTTTTATTTCTTTATTATCTTTGAGCATTATGCTCTGTCGGCACAGAACTTGGGCTGATAATCCATGCATTTTAAAGACAGATGAATTCTTTTTTTCTTCCTCAGATCAACAGACCATTGACTTCCATTGATTATTGGCTGTGGCTTGTGCCCAAGATCGATCCTGTGTAACAATTCGCGTATTTTACTGTCAAGTGTTCGCAGACAATTGACTGTTCAGTTTGTGTCTCTCAGCCTCAGTTGGTGGGTGCCGCCGACATTAACGCCTGACACCCTTTTTTTTTTGGACATTGCTTCAATTTGGAATTTAATATAGCAAACACTCCCTACTTTTTTTAAAAAAAAAAGTTTGTCAGTAACAAGTTGAGAAAATAAAAGGTGACATTATTGTTCGTTCTATTCAAAAATGTCATATAAATAGTGTTAGTGTTCATGGTATTTCCGGTTTCTTCCTATTGGACAGCGAATCTAACCTATCGTCAAACTGATAAAAGTGTTACTCCTGCAGGTTTTACGCGACATGTTTGGCACCAAAACCAGGACTGAAGTGACTGACCTTTATCACGTGACGTCTATGTAATTTATTCTCGGATCAATGTTTGAGACATGTTTGACTTGGTTTTGTAGGTCTGGGTTAATAAAAGTATACCTAGTACGGCCATTAGATACTTAGCAGGGTGTAACAGGTAACAAGATTTGCACAGGCCGATATTTATAGTCAGAGAGAATTACTTTGTAAATGCCCGTTGCCTATTGCAGCATATAAATGTCATTGGTTTCATCACAGCACATGGTCGGAGCCGACAAGTCAACCTCAAGAACAATCACCAACCAATCAGGCATTACACCTCTAAACAAATCAGTTCATTGTCGTCTAACAGCAAAATTACAAGCACCTGAACCCCCACAGAAGAAATTCAGACACTGCCTACCCAGCGATTCAGACTAACAAAAAAAAAATGCGCAGTATCCAACCATCCCTGCGACAATATTTGACATTGACAACAAAGAAGGTCAGATACTGGAATCTCCGGTTCTTGGCTAATCATTTACAATCTTCATTCATCTGAAGTCAGGACAATCTGTTCTTTGGCACAAGAATGCCAGATGAGGACGCACTCTGGTCAGAGTTGAGGATGATGCTTGCCCAGTTCGACGAGCGGTGCACTATCCGTGACGGAATGCGGTCACTGTCTTCACCCCTGATGCTTCATACCCATCGCTGGTCGATCTAGACAGTTGAATCCCTTGCTGTGGAGTGCTTCCTGGAGCAGTTAGAGCTGTCAGTTGCAAATCTTCAGCTCCAGACGAGGGAGACAGCTGAGACTCGGTACAGATGCAGGTCAGGCGAATCCAAGCTGCTATCTGGAGATGACCCACCAACATTCACAGAGGATGCAGCCCTACTGGGATGAAAGGCACTCCGTGCCTCAAGTTGCAATGGTGCTAAATTGGACAGGGCTTCAGGGGCCATGTCGCTGCTGACAGAATCAATAGCATCTGTAGATATCTTTGCAACAGGTTTGAGAGAGAGATCACTGGGCTGTCTTCCTCTTCTGTTTGTTCTCCTCTTGCTATCGGGGCCTAGATCAATTCTACCACTGCTCATGCCTCCGTAGCTACTATCTGTTTCGTGGCCTCTTGAATAGTCATCTTTTCTGATTGGTACCAAAACTTTGGACTTCTTCCGTGCCTCTGCAGCAACCCTCGAAACTTCTTCAGCATTAAGACGAGCTAATGCCCATGGGCTTATTTTTCACAGCCCCTGAGCCCTTCTTCCTCTTTCCCTCATCTTCTTTTCTCTTCATAGAAGAATTATGCGAAGAAGCAGCCTCCGATGGAATAACATCAAACTAGAAGGAGGTTCAGTAACTTCATGTCAGTAGTGAGTTAATGGGCAGATGTGAAATGGAAAATGGTCACACAGTTTTTTTTTTATTTAATCATACATACAGCTCATGATGAGGCCTACATGTGCAATTGCTACCAGTTAGGAACTTAGAGTCAGTATGACTATTAGAAAAGTGACCAACTTAACTTCCATTCGCCTGCTATACTACCCATGTGCCATATAGATATAGGTATATGTTCAGCCTGGGAGTTACATTATCTGTTTAATAATTCATGAAGCCTAAGGGTGTAAGGTTCACACCTGATCCTCAAGAAACAGCCTTGGCGGAGTGCACCATGAACCACTGACGAAGTGGACCAAAGGAACTAGTACTGCTGAGTCCAGTGTATGAGCTTACGAGACATCTGTGGACTCTGCTGCCCACTCAAATCATCTTGTTCTTGCTCTCTCAGGGCAATGATGTAGTCATAGGTACTGATTCCCTGCATAAGGTTGTCATCATGATGCTTCAGTTTCACGTAACCATAAAGGCTATGATATCACACTCAAACTATTCATGGTGTCTGCATGTAGTGCTTACTCAGTGGCAATAGTTTATTGTTTTAATCACTATTTTCAAAAACAAAAGTTTCAAAGTGGTACTATAAGAAACTACATGTTGATACTAATCCTGCTAGTGATATCAATATTTGCTTCAATACATAATGATGTCAGTAATCAGTATTCACATTGCATATAAAGCATAGACACAGCGCATAGGACCCAAGTTTGCATTATCAAAAGAAAATGGTAAAGGCGGTCTAGGAATATTTAATACAAGCTGATCGCCAATAAGGGGCTGTTTGGTTGCTGCCCTGGCCTGGGAGCCACGGCCAGGCACATCCAGGCGCCTGGGATGGCTGCCTGGGTGCCTGTAAGGCAGGAACCAAACAAACCATAAGTGCATAGCTTTGACCAGCAGCTTATAATCCTTCCATAGTAATATATGATTGAAACTTAACAAAATTTATGTATGCCCATATGATCGACAAGGATATTATTGGTAGAAGCTAGAATAATTTGAGTTCATAGGCATGGAACTTTTTACAAGAAGAGTCAGTAAGCAATAGAATCAGACAAAAGGGAAATGTATCAGAACTTGCCTTCTTGATCAGAAGAATGTGGAAAAAAAGAAGTTGGGCAATAGGCAGTGAAGCGACCATGGCTAGGATGGTACATGATGCCTGTGTCAACAAGTATCAACGCTTTGAGCATCTCGATAAAGATTGGTGAAAATAGCTGACCAATTCATTAATCTTTGAACCATTCAGTAGATATGAATGAAGTAGGATGACAGTACATACCACCACAATAACAAAAGGCACTACAGAGAAGCTGCTTCCAAGCTTTGAAACAATTTGCATAGAGAATTCCTTTCGCTCAACAAAGCATAGCACTAGCACCAATACTCCAATTGCTGATTGTAGGATAAGCTGGCCCAAATTGCACAAACCATGCAGACCTGTCAATGGTCAACTAGGATGAAAAGGACCAGGAATAAAATGCTCCCCACAATAATGGTGACCAATGCATATAGATGACTGATTCTAGAATCTAACTGATTTTGTAGCATCTTTATCAGTACAATCTATCAGTGATGGATAGGACTAGGAGAGCGCAAGCTTACCAAGATAAGGGCAGTTGACATTAGAATAAAAAACCTCCTATAGTTTCTTCTTCCAATACAATTGTTGAGCCACTGTTGAGATTGAGGAAAACAGGGGGGTTATTATGAGCTCACTGATGGAAATAAGACAAGTGCTAAGGAGTATGTTACCCTGCAGTGATGATCAAAACCATCAACACATTTATCACAAACTCTGCAATGCTTACTATACTTCAACACCTACAAAGAAATAGCGGGTTATTAATTGTGAGCAGAAAAACATACCTCTATGCCAATAACTACAAGAAACATACCTGAACTTCACATAGGCTGCAGAAAAACATCCCTTCCTCAGAGCCTTGCTGCTCAGAGGACCATTCATGTGATTGGCAGCAAGAGAAAACAAAATAGAGAGGGTAGAATAGAAGGAGAAATGCAGAGAGGGTTGAACTCAAGCAAGATGGATTATTGTCCTTGTGTTGAGACATTGACTTCTCGCTAGATGCTGCAACCTCATGCTCTTGCTTTTCTCCAGTTCCCTCTAGCTGTAACCGAGCATCTGAAGAACTCTTTCTGGATTCCTTCAGATGCCTGTGATTGCCACTTCCGTACAAGCTCAGATACTTCTTTGATTTGAAGACCCCTGGATCTGCTGGATTTGCTGCAGCACACCAGATGTATAGAAAGAAGACACATAAAACCTGAAATTATCATATCGACATTTGGTCATGATAAATTTCCTTATTGATATGCTTTGATTCTTAGGGAGAGACAAAAAAGTGCAGTCATGATATTGGAATAGAGTTTGCCAGAAGCATTAGCTTCTTGATGACATTTTGTGTAAGCCATGTTGTATTCCTTTCAACAATCACAACATTTTTTTTTCAGTTTTGCAAACCATAATGTGGCATTTTTTAGCACATAACATTTTATCCAGAAAGTTTGAAACCATTGTTTCTGCAAATTTTCATGCTTTTCCATATTTGTGGCTCACTAATTCACACACGTGAAGGCAAAACTGAAGCAGTGAAGAGCATCCCACTACATGCCTGTCAGAAGCAGTGAAGAGCATCCCACTACATGCCTGTCAGAAGATCAACAGGCACCATTTCACAGCATTGCCTACTCATTGCACTGTTCCAGCATAAGCGCAACATTTTTTTAAAAAAAAATGCAAAGAAAGCTTCAAAACAAGTTAGGTTTGATGACAACCGTGAAGCAAAGAATAATCCAGGACAGTAATTTGCAGGGCTGATGCTGCCCATTTCACGGGGCAGTCTTTCAGTCATCACAACAAGGCAGCACCCAGGGTAATGACATGGTATCAGAAGGTTACGGCCATTACAAAACAGCTGTAATAATAACTACTACTTATGACATGTCTCTCTCCAGCTAACGGAGCTACAAAATCCAACCAAAGAAGTGTTCTGGCATACAACCCAAAGACAGTAGTGCTGAAGTAGACAGAAATGAAGAGTCACACAGAGCCCGACGAACATGTAGCCCCCACTTACTCTGAAACTGCATTTCCCCAATGGACTTAGATAAACAACATATAAGCATGCACTGTTTTCCTTAACCTTGTGACAAAAGCCAGAATTCCACCAACCATGGCGGCTGAAGCAAAGTTGTTGAACTGAACGAACCAGACATTGCTTCCAGGGTTAGGCACGCCACATGATGGCACAACAAGAATTGCCCAGGCCAGCCCAACGATTTAACATGTACTAGTACCACCCTTAAACAAGCAAACAAAACGTACAGAAGATCCTACCAAACAAATACGCGAGACTGCCAAGCAACACATTTCATGATTAGGCCACACTTAATTCGGCGCCTTCTCTAGCTCCAGCTACCACGGCTGGGCCCATGAGGCAGCACCTAGCTAGATGGGGATCCGGCCGAATGGTCCCAGACAAGCAAAAACACAAGCAGGCGCTCACTCAACTCAGCATGGCATCGAAGGAGCCAAGCAAGCAGGAGCTCCTCTAGGACTCACCAGCGGCGTGTAGAGCCCCATGACGACGTACTGGAACACCTTCCTCCCAACGAAGGGCGCGAAGAACACGTAGAACGCGAACGCGAGCGCCAAGAAGACGGACACGGCGACCACCTGCGACGAGCGCGAGAGACATCGAATCTTTCAGTAAAGACGGGCGTCGCAAAAGAAGCCACGACCTGCAAGAAAAATCTCAGCCGGGACGAACCTGGAGAGGGTGGTACGGGAGCTGCCACCCATGCCGCCTCATTGCTACTCCCAAGAGCCGCAGAATCGATCAGCAGAACGAAACACGAGAAAGAAAAGAAGCCTCTCCTTTTCCTTCTCGATCAATGCAAGGAGAAGGAACTGGGACCCCCCAAGGATCGAGGGCTCAAGCACCAAGCCCGCGGCTTCTGCTACCTCTCGCCATGGATTCGATCTTGCCGCATCTGTGGGCTGGTTCCTGGCGGGCGAGAGGGGAATGGAATGGAGCGTTTGGGAGGGAGACCAAAAGGTTGGAGAGCATTAAATGCCGCGCCCGCTGTGCAGATTTGCAAGAAGCGAGAGCGGGGAGGGAGGAGGAAGGGAGCAGTTTTGGTTTGGCGTGGTCCGTGGCTGCTTCGCTCTGGCCTTTTGGGCGCTCACGTGAACCTCCGTTGCCAGAGCCCGGTCTCCTCTGTGATGACTGAGGACTGTGGCAGTAGCAGAGGCAGCAGGGATGCCTGGCTGTCAGTGTGGGGCCCAGTGACAGCCGGTTTGTTTTAGCCCCTTGCCATCATCCATGGTCCTCGCTCCTCGGCTCGCTCGGATAGACCTTGACACTTTAGACTGCTCTTTTTTTCCTTTTTACTTTTGTACTCGTAGCTCTGGACTTTTCATGATAGAGACGTTTCTAAATTCTAACAGAGCAAAGCAATTTTCGTCATGTGTTAATTTTGACGGTAATCCCAAAACAAAATCTGATGTGATATGGTGCTAAATTTTCTTACATCTGACGATCTTTCAGCCGGGATGGTATTAGAAGTCGTTTTAAACGAGGTTTTGGTTAAACATCGGAATATAAATCACCAATAAGCTTTTAAGTTGTTGAGTTTGTAAATGTAAAAAAATTATATGAATAGATTTATCTTAAAAAATCTTTTGATAAAAGTATACATATATCACATCTTCATAAATATTTTTTTATCTATAACTACTTAATAAAAGAAAAAATTTCTTTTCCACCTTTTTGGGTCTGCCTGCCCTGTCGTCCGTCTCCCCCTCTCCGTATTGTTCCAGTATTAGTATGTTTTGGTCCGAGTTTGTATTTCCGTAAATAAAAGTCAATTAGAGTCTGCGTACATAGAGTCAAATAAATTCCAAACACAGAGTTTGTGTCCAAAACTAACTCCAAACCCAAGTTGAAAACAATATGGATTCATAAATTTTTTTTCAGAGCGAGTACACAGCAGATCGAACCGACCACGTACATCAAAACCAGCACATCGATTCAAATTCAAACCCAAATCAGACTAACTATAGAAAGAAGAAGACGACGACTTGTGACGGCCGACCTCCACGTCAATCGACAAAAACAATTGCATCGAATCGATGAAATCAAAGAAAGAAACCAACTACAGGGCAGCTGGGGCACCTGCAATCCTGTCTGTGTACTCGCTGGCCAGGGTGCCCGCGCCGTCGCCTCCCCCGCGTGTGCGGCCAGGTGTGCCTAAGCCGACGGCACGACCTGTGCGACCACCACCGGTCGCGCCCTTCTTCAGGCCAGTGCCGCGCAGCCGCCTCCTCTGTCAGCTCCAAGGGCCAAGCCTGTGTGAATACGACGGACGGAGTAGAGGGCGACAGGTTGGGGTTGAGGAGGAGCAGAGGAGACCGCTGCCCAGGGTGGAAACAGAGAGAGGGAGGCGACGGCCTCCCGAGGGAGCCAGTGGCAGGCAGCCGGCCTGAACAGGGAGGAAGGGTTGGGCGGCGCAAGGTAGCCAGGCGGTCGGTCGAGTTGCGTTCAGTGGGAGGCGACCGAGCACAGCGGGAGCGTGGTGTGCGGTTGCGGCCAGCCGTGTGCGGCTAGGCTCCTTTTATGTTTTTAATGTTTTTCTTTTCTTTTGTGTTTGCGAAAACTTTTTATTTTTCTTTGGTACCGATTTCTTTTTCCCTTTTTTTATTGTTTTACGGAAGTTTTTTTTCTTCTAGAACACGACTTTTCATGTATTTCAGAGAACATATCGGGTTGTTTTTGTTCTTCTTCAAGGAAGACATAGTTTCTACTTATCTCATAACAATAAGATGTAAATAATTTTGTCCACTTACACGACTCCAGAGCGGAACGGCGTCGTGGAGGCACAGGGTCGCGGGCCGCCGCGAGCTGACGTGACGCGGAGTAGCCAAACAATGGGCACGTACATAAATTTTCAAATCGCAAGTCATTTATATTACAACTCAGCAAGTAGTGCGTCACGGTGCGGCAGCGGGCGTTTTCTTGAAAGTAATAATAAAAGGCCAAAGTTGTGTTTTGGAGGCAGGTGTCATTTGTCTTAAAAGCGACTTTCTAATACCGGGAGGAGGGATTTTATTAATAAAATTGGCTGGCACATAATTAATACCACAAGAACTCTACAAAGATCCATAGCTCTAACAATTAATGCGAAGCAAATCTTCTCAGCGGGAGAGAAAAAAAAAAACTTCCAATACAGATACGAATTTAGAAAATTTATATTCTTTCCTTTAGTCATAAAGAAGTGGCATCCAACTAGTAGCCACACCAATAATTAAGATGCCATTTGACCACCCGTAATTTAAAGCTATCTTTTCAAGAGAAATCTAGTTTTTTAAAAAAAATAGTTTTATTATTTCCCTCCATTATCATTTACTTCACATTAACATTTACAGTTACATTTTCCGAGCATCTTTTTTCTAGAAAGGTTTGCAGATATACTCTAACCTTTTATATTATATATAGTTTTTCTTGTTATATAGGAGTACTTTGACATATGTAAGAATATTTTTGAGAAAAAAATGGTAAAAGTTGCTACAACACAGACAGTGGGTAACTGCAACCCAAAACTCAATGTTTTTTTTTTTTTTTTTTTTCTTTTTGGCAATGGTTGAAGTGCAAACCAACATAAACCATGCAAACTTCTAATCTAGGTCATAGGATGTTGACCTAACGGTGCCTTGTGGGGAGGTGGAAGGGGGATTTACAAATGTGTGATTAAGGTCGGTGATTAAGTGTAAAATTACTCAATCCTCAGGTGTCCCATGGATTAACATCATGTAGCCTTGATTAGAAGTTTATGCGCTTTGCACGGAGAGGTTGGTTTGCACCGATCCATTGCCATGTTTTATACCTTGTAGGGCATATTGGTCGTGGCCTAATTTTATTACCAATGAATATAGTATTACTTAATGAACAAAAAAGTAAATATATGTTAGTTGGTAATGTATGGAGATTGATATGTATGGTGTTGGTAATATAGTTCATGTTAGTGAATGATTTGTAGCATTCTAATGTAGATAACTTGTCACGTCACGGTTTTCCAAAAGGAGACCCGGACTCGCCATATATGTGTGCCTAGGAAGTCCATAGATACAACACGAGAATATAAAAATATCGAGAAAACAATGTTTTAAAGCGTAAATATAACCAAACAAACACTCACAATTTATCCAAGTAACTTGTAAGCGGTTGCTAAACTTTTTAGGCTCCATTCTCTTCGGGGACAATTATTTGGGGGTTCCATATGCCAATAACTAGTATCTTCATTCATTCTCCATGTGACAAATAAATTAAAAATCAATTCTCATCTAAATCAAATTTAATAAATTCACTTTTTATCACACAATAAAATAATGCATTGGCATGAATGCAACAAACGTGTTTCTAGCCTTAGATAAATTTTATTTTAAATGAAAATATTATTTTCCCAATATTTCATGAGCACAAAAATACATAATTAAATCATTTTGACTCTATTTTAAAAATGCAAAAATTCCGGATGTTACATAACTAAATATATGTTAGTAAGTGAAGTGTTTTTATTAATGTGAATTATTTGAATGAAGACATAATTAGTGACAGAACCAACGATTTTGTTTATGGGAGGCTAAATACGACAATAACATCTTTAAATATGATAAAGTATACTCACTCCGTCCCACAAGTATTGCCGTTCTAGCACTCCTTTCAAACGTCTAGGTTCACGAAGTCAAGCATCCAGACTTCACTATGTGCAAATTTAGACCATAAATGTTGGACCCTGATCGATGGTGCAACGACATATTTATCGGGACAAAGGGAGTATATAAGCATGTGTCTCAAGAACTTTTTAAATAGTTGTGCTATAAATTCAAATATGTATTAACAAACATCTAATGTGCATAGGTGGGGGGGGGTGGGGGCAAAGGCCCTCTTGAGTGTGCTACTAGATATAATCACATGCGCTAGTGGATGATTATGTCAACACTTTGCATGAAGGTATAGTGGGATGTTCTAGTGGATGTTGATGTGGACACTTTAGATAGCAGGTGCAATCGCGACCACATGACGAAGGGGCGTCGTGGCGTCGATGCCTAATGTTTGGTTCCGCCGGGAACGAAGCGGGAAAAAATTTAGGGCGGGCTGAACAAAAAAGTCTATGACAAGGCTCGAGCCTCGCCCGCCCGAGTGCTAGCTTCGTCCATGGTTCCCGCCGCATGGCGCCACGGCTTTAGGCGGTCCACAGAAAAAAAGTTGTTGCTTAATTGCTCGCCTCGTGATGCTCCACCACAATTTTTTGCATGCACTGTTTTGTAGCGGGTGTGATGGTCAAAACGCTCGCCACAAAGTATGGCACGAGCTTTGTGACAATGCCAGACTGCGGCTGCCATGTGACGGAGTGTGGCGGTCAAAACGTTCACCGCAAAGTGTGGCGCGGGCACCTTGGCGGCTGCCAACCAAACAGCCCATACGAAGAGACAGCTTCCTCAACTCCCACCGTGTTATCAATGCATCAAACACTAACCACAAGTAGCACCCCTTCGATGTGCGATCAGTTACTACATTGACGGGTGACGGCTTCCAAGCATACTGTAGTACTTACTCTGCTCATCTGAATTCCCAGTATCCAGCATCCATGACAGTGTCACGTCGTCCTACTTACACAAGTCAGGGATCAACAGTTAGCGACCTCGATTTACAAAACTACTGACACGATCACTTTGTTCACGATTCTGTCTGTCAACAACTCTACATTATTTTATAAGGTGTCGTACTACGGAGTACTACAAACCTGCCTCGAGCTTATACTACCTTTTGGGGTTATAGAAAAACAATTGTGGATTAGTACCGAGTTGTTGTGCCAGGTTTGTCTGTTGCTGTTGTTGTTCTCCTTGAAGCCATCAACAACCTCTCGCGATAAGCTTTATCAAGGAGTACGTATCGCTAGCTAGGTCGAAATGCAAGCAGATTGCATATGAGTGAATCGTCGAAACTCGTGCAGCCTACTGTGAGTTCATGAAGTTTCTGATCACATCACACAATGTCAGTCTTTTCCATCTTGTATTTGTATTGTAAAGAAGGACGCAAAGTGCTGCTCAAGCTAAATGTCAAGACCCCATGATTCAGATGATAATGAGCTAGAGTCATCATAAGGAAACAGGCCCAAAAAAAAGAGAGGATAATATACTAGTAATCAACTTTGGAAAAGCTGCGATGAGCCCGTGACCATATGTCCATATGCATATGGATCGCCTCATTTCACGCACTCATTTTGCCTGCCCTTTTGGAGAGTGCTAGCTCTGTTTAGGCTTCTCATGATACCGTCTCGAGGAACATTTGACCCCTAACTTAAGCAAGGAATCATCTAGCTTATCCTATTTCCATATGTCGACAATTCTGCATAGTTTTGTGCTTTCTGGAAGCAACTCCATATAGCCATGGTAAGAATCATGTTTTATTCAATACTAGATATAGTAGCTGTAAAAACATTGTGCTTAGTTACTGATTGTTGATTAGGCCCCTACCCTTCTGAATCATCAACCATACTCTATGGTGCAAGCATGTGACATTTAAGGAACATCACCCTACCCTTCTAAATCATCTGGGGGACCTAGGGACGAAGAAATTAATAATCTGAAGCAGAAAAAACTTGTAACCCAAGAGGCTACTTCTCTATTATATTGGTACACATGCATAATAATAGTACTTGACTTGTTTGTACTTTGTACCATGCTGGCGCCACACTATCAGTGGGCTTTTCAATGAACCAATCAGACGGGACGGGTACCATTTCCATGTACCATGGGCACATGCACTTGTTGTAACCTGACTCCCGTGTTCTCTACTGCTGCCTGGCATCTCTCCCCATGTCCTGGAGTAGGTGTTGTTGGCATTCGGCAAGATGCCCTTGTGACTTTGAGTCCAGAGAGTGATGATGGCTGTGTGCTGTTAAAGTCTCAAATCCAGTTTAAAAAAAGGTGGGTTCTGACTTTTTATGGCGAGCAAGTTCTTGGCTAGGGCTGGACTAGTACTAGCTTCTAATCACTTTGGACTTTGGATTATATATATAGGAGTAATCGATAAGAGCCGGCACCTCAAGAATCAAATCAACATGATCTCCTTCCCAAAAAGAAAACAATCAACAGGATGTCACTGGAGTTAGCCAGCATGTGATTCGGACCTTTGGTTTGGCGCAACGCATGGGGCGGCAGTGCAGCACAGTGAAGTGGCTAGTGGCCTTGGCGCCTGGCGCCTGGCGCCTTGGCCAAGGCGGCTACTCCTAGCTAGGAAGGAGACAGACAGGCCTCGCCTCACCTACTGCCGTTGTCCTCTCTCTTGACCCGTCAGTGTTAGCCGTGCTGCACAGCGTAGCTTGGGCCATGGACACGGACAACACACACAGCGTTGTACGTTCATCTCCTGAGACCACCGGGCCTGGGCACCTTTTGTTTTGGAGTCGATCTTTTTTTCAACCACGAGGTCGCGTCATGTTCCTTTCATTTTGATAGGTGTTTTGGAGGGTTTAGCGGTGTGGGAGCGGCAGATCGAGAGGTCGCCGTGGGTCGTGGCGACGGCGGCGAGCGCGTGCTCGCCTGAGGACCTGAGGTGAATGGTTTCGATTTTGGAATCACAGTGCACGTCGCGGAAAGCTGGTGGAAACGGGTCGGAAATCCGGATTCGGAACGAGCGCCGTCCAGTGCAAGTGCAATTTAACGGCCGGCGATCTCCCCTGACCCTTCTCTCTCGCCGGTTGCCCGCCGCCTTGATCATGCATGCGGATGCGGTGCCCCCAACCATACACCACCAACACCGAGCGATAGACAACCTTGCCACATGCTCACATGGTCCTCCCCACGGCGGCGAGGCCCTGCCCAACGTCGACCAATGATAGCTTTTGCTCCATGAAAATACTACAACTCTGAGCTCAAAGCCGGGCGGGCAGCGAAGGCGCGTCGGACGCAAAGCGTTCGACGGGCTTAATTCATGATTTTCGCAGCAAAGCGACGCAATTGCCGTCCCAAACAGGGGCCCTAGTAGTGTATTGCTTGGCCATCTTCGCTTTGTTGTGGCCTGAGTCGCCTGACCCGGCAGCGGCAGCCGGCGGCAAACACACTAGGCAGGCCTGCGAAATATCTTTGCGCCAGGTAGATTGCATGGCAAATGTTAGCAGATCCACTTGTCCAGTTCGTTGCAACTTATGAGTCGTGATACAGCAGAAACCATTTGCCAAAAGAAAATATTTACTAATGCTAAAAAAAAAAAAAAATTACTACCTCAGCGAACTTGCAATTTGACATTGTGTGCTCTCTCCGTACTAGGTCTGACACACTACTCTATATATTTATAATTATATGGTTTTAGGATGATCCAATGATCTAGATTCGCCTACACTACTCTCTCCGTACTCATAAAACTTAACGTTTAAGAAAACGTTTGAGTTAAACATTGAGAATATAAATCATAACTTTTAAGTTGTTGAGTTTGCAAATGTGAAAACTATATGAATAGATTTGTCTTGAAACATATTGTCATAAAAGTATACATATATCATTTTTTTATAAATATTTTTTAGAATAACAAGAGATCAAAGTTGTGTTTTGAAGGCGTAATCGTTCTAAACATCAAATTTTATGAGTATGGAGGGAGTATTCGTCAAGAGGACCCAAAATTTACGATATTAATGAAATAATATGTTCCATAATGATGATATAATGCTAAAGATTTACTATAAATGACTTACAAGATTAATAAAAAAATGAACCGTTATATTTTTGTGATGATATAATAATCTAGATTTAAAGCAAAATTATATCACACCCTCCTATTTGACGATGATCTCGTGATCTAGATTTATGAAAAATTTATAAGACACATAGGAGACAAAATAGCGACGTAATGGTCTAAATTTAAAGTAAAATTTATGCAAGCGTACTATTCATATGCAAATAAATATCCTCGGGTATGTGATGTTGAGAATTAAACATTGTTAGGTCCCTATACAAAATTACTAATATTCATATTTGAATCGAGGGTAGCCATAAATTTGAAACTCTTCTACTATTTCAACAAACACGTTTTAAAAAAAGATGCAAAAGATATTGAGGTCAATAAAGTTCAACTAGAAAAAAAAAAAAATACAATCAAAAGCCATTAAACTATGTGTTGAAGAATAATTTTGAGGTAATTCTATTAATTCGTGTAATCATATTTATAATTCTAAATTTAAAATTGAACTTAAAAAGTATTGGTTTGACTTCCATACATATTAAATGTCACTACTATAAATGAAGTTAGACATTGCTCTCTTTTTTTTTTTCTCTCTCAAGGGGCGAACACCATCTTTTGATTCTAACCATTTTTCTCCAGGGTCCCCAAAAACTTTCGCAACTAGAACCATTTTTGCGAAATGTTTTTCCAAATCATCTTTTAGCACCAACAGGTGACCTATATGGGCACGCAAACCCAACAGAAGACTCAAAATCGGCTTACAACAGAGCAAGGCAGACCCATTTTAGGTGACAAGGGAGGCATAACAAAATATGAGCATCCTCTCTCCTGGAAACTCATTTGCAGAAAAAAAAATTCTGATAGATCCTTTGTTGGAGAAGACGCCAAATGGGTATTGAACCCATCGACTGTAGCACTACCCAAATGTCAAATGGATCTCATCCATCGAAAAGTACAAGATTAGTGGATAGGATCGGATAGTTTTGTTCCTCCTTTGGGAACGATCGTCCCTTCTTAACACCCCTTTTCTTGTATAAATATATTTGAGAGATCAATGAAAGAGATAGTTCTTCCAATCTTGTTCATTTACATTCACACTTTAGCACTCCACAAGAGAACCCAGAGCTGAGCCCTTTAAGAAGAGAGCTCCACAAAACTAGCTCTAACTATAGAATTAACATCCCATGAAACATTATACTTTGAACATGAATTCAACGATACTAAATCGCATATCATGCTTCACAAATTCTTAAGGTGTTTATGTAATCATTGGAAATATGGTTGTGTCTGCAAGCTATTTTTAAGTACCCAAAAACTGTAGTCATCACAGATGGTCTTCAGATTAGTTGCATATGTACAGCGCATAACGCTTTTACTAGAGGGATGCAGTTTATAATTTTCTCGCACAAGAATTCTCATCCTGCAATAATGCCTAATTTTATCAAGGTTTTAGAATAATTACAATTGACAGCACATGTCACACGTACACAGGCAACACGTGGCAGACAAGGCTATCTTACATCCATCGCAAAGAAGACGCATTCACTGCATCATGACAAAGTGCTAATACACTCTACAAAACTTACAGCTAAACTACGGGCTGAGTTTACATCTCATATTTACTCCTGATACTCTTTGCCCCTAGATTATCTCCATGCCTTTTTACCCTAATTGCCTAAATTTTACAAGTTTCCACCTAAGCACCAGGCTGTAATTTTTCGAAGCCATGGCTGTACTTGGCCACCGTTGTTAGAAAGAATGGAAAAGAAACATGAAAAATCAAAGAAAGAATGGAATTAGCGTCAGCGTTAGCAACTCTATACAGCACTCAGAAGTTAGCACTGGACCTGATGGCCGACATGGATAAAAAAAGATGTCGGCATTCTCCAGGGAGACCTGTAATAAGTAACTACTAGTTAGTAATTCGGAGAAAATGATTTCGATGTATTTGGAGACGAGAAGAGATGTCAGCACAAATTACCACAGAGGGTGTCCTGTAAAGTTTCTCTGATGCGATCGCAAGACGCTGCACACCACGGACGCCAGCGTCTATCCACGAAACTTCCCTTGACCAGAAATGCATCACCGTCGTCCATTTTCCTAGCGAGCAGATCAGAAGCACAGCACAATAGCTGGCCATTCGGGATATCTCTCACCCAACATCTCTTCCTCGTCTGCTTGCAGACCTTGTCTTCTCTAAGGTTTGTTTAGCTTGCCGGCTTGGATTTGATGGTTTAGAGTCCTGCAGACAGTATTTTAAAACCATAAATATATGAAGTTTACCAAAACTGCAAAACACATGTAAGACAATACATTTTTGCCAGTTAATTTGTGTGTTTTGGCCTTCTCTGCTTCAGCCTCTTTATCAGCTTTTTTTCTTCTCAAGCTCAGCTTGCTTCAGGTTCTCCTCATGTGCTTTTCGAAATGTTGTTACAAATGTTAATAGGGTAGAGATCACTGCAAAAAAATAGTAACTACAGGGTAAGGAGATGCAGGGATCAAATATTTACTTGAACCAGCTAAATCCTACAGGTAATAATTTAGACTGAGCATGTTCAAATATAACAGAGCTGCTTACCTTGTTCAAAGGGGCAACGAACAGGATCCTCACCGAAATACTTAATCAGCGCATCAGCCTTTTTACCCTGGAACCAAGTTTAAAATCAACCAGCAAGAAATGGAGGGCAGAGAGAGAGAGAGAGAGAGAGAGAGAGAGAGAGAGAGAGAGAGAGCGAGAGTGAGAGTGAGAGAGAGCGAGAGAGAGAGAGAGAGTTTATACCCTGGAAGCAAGTTTAAAATTCAACCAGCAAGAAATGGAGGGCAGAGAGAGAGAGAGAGCATACCACTTCAGAAAACAATGAAGATAGCGACTGCACATCAGCTCCAGCATTGTCGGTGAACTCTTTCAGTTTCTACACAATGCATATAATGCCAGTTTAGAAGGAGTTGAGACACTGACACTCAATTATCCTACAGTTTCATAGGACCAAGATGCAACTTTATAATGTCAGTTTCAGCAAATGAACTTTGTATACCTTTCTTTTTGGAATTAGCAACAAAAAATAAAAGGTTATCTATCTGCATGGACTAGTCACATGGATGAGAATGTATTTTAGGCTTTTTAGCTTGTTTGTTGTGTTTTGAACTTGTTGGCTTGCCCACTTAAAAGTAGTGAAAGCCTATATGAGTATGAGGCTCTAAGCAGTCCATGAAGCGAGGGAATTCTTCAACAACTAGGTCCAAAAGGACATGATTTAATAAAAAAGGCCTTCATTTTACGCAATGTCAGGTTGTGTTTTTCACTAAAACTTACTAGCTAAGAAAACATATCAATGCTTCTTTTTCTTCTCGAAATCACAGGAAAGCTGCGCTTCATTATATTAAGAGAAAAAGTGGTTATGTACCCAGTTACAACACACACCACAAACATATCAATGCATCTACAAAAATAGGAATTGGGCATCAAGATTATTATGTCCTGACCTCACGAAAAATTTAGGATACTGGACCATCCCTTTCTGAAGCATCATACTCAAGCTGAACCTTTTCTAGCCCTTTACTGACTGCTTGCATTTCCTCAGCCAACATTTTTAGTTGTATCTGTTCAACATTAACAGTTAGAAGAAAGTACATACTGCAAAGATCTGTTACATTTTACACAATCCAATAGTATATCAAGGAGAAAATCAAACCTTTGATGCAGCATCTAAGCTAATAAGATCCACATAGAAGTTTAAAAGCTGTGGAGATCTTGCAGCAAGTACCTGATACCAAGAAACTGTCAGTACATGTGTGAAAAATAATATGAAAATCACTTCATATGTCATGTGGCAGTCTAGGGCATGGCAGCTATGTTACACGGATACCTCCGCGCCCGAGAGATGCGGCATGTGGGAGAGAGATGAGATGTGGCATGCAGGAGAGAGACGTGGCCATGCGCCCGTGTGCGGCTGGGTGGGAGGCGATTAGGCGAAGGGGATTAGGTGTGCGTGCCTGGGCCTGGGTGAGAGGTGAAAGGATAGAGGATATTGAAGGTAATATATGTATATATGTATAAAAAAAAATTAAAACGCGCCTTAGGCTATGGGATGTAGGCGTTAGGGGGCCTCTGTCGAGACCAACGCTATTTTTATTTTAGACCTACATAATTACTATTTTATTTTATTTTTTAAATAGAGCATATCCGGGTTTTTTTTGAAAATTGCCATATCCGGCGTATCTGTATCCTTCCGATACGTATCAGTATCCGTGCAACTTAGCATGGCAGCAGAACCATTCGTGGCCAAAGGAAGCAGTCCAGGGAATTGCATAGCCTCGTGGCTACAGGAGGCAGTGCAAGCGCATGGCAGCAGATCAGTCCTGATCCCTGGAAGCAGTCAGGGGATTTGCATGGCCGATCAAGGCCTAAAATTATTAGTTTCTTTCACAGGCTGTTAGGCTAAGTTCTATTTATTTCTTGTAATGCGTGATCAGAAAGTTAAGAAAGAACAGTTATTTCCCAATCTTCCTATGTCTCTCTTAATCTCATCCCCTCCAACAACGGGCCGTGAGGGGCAAAACCTCGCCCTAACCCTACAGATCGAGGCTATGAACGGCATAACCAAGGTCTAGTTACCCTAAGGCCCAATGCCCATGACATCATATGACAGTAAATCAGACACAATCAAATTGTAAGCTATAGATGTTCAAGAACACAGCAAGAACATTTATTAGATACTCCAGTAAAGTCAGTGTGTCAGACAGTATTTGTCAAAGTTATGCCATTTCCAATGCTGTCACACTATTGGATGAATTCATGAACCTAATTTGATTCAGGAGTGGTAGGGATTATTAACCATTTTATGTGTATCACAGATTCACAATAATGGTTAACGGATCAAAAACAGCAGTTCTTGTTGCAAGCTGCAGTCCTAATTCTGACACTAACTGGCACTAGCTATTTTGTAATTTACCAAAACAAATCTCAAACATGCAGGAGAACTGTGTGTCATTACATCAAGAATGGCAAAAGTCCAAGCGGATAAACAGTCAAACACAAAGCGCAGAACACACAAAAACAAAAAGGGCACACACCCATGAACCACAGCAACACTCCACAACACACAACAATCACACCCCCTCACAAAGCGACTACCACACTCTGTTGGAGGCAACCACACTATGTTGGCAAAGATGTCAAGGCTATAAGTTGGAAGCCCTTTTGCTCCAGCCATACACGTAATTTGGATTCATCTTTCATGCTCCATAAAATGGAGCGGGAGCATGGAGTAGCACCCTCAAACACGGGCATGCGATCAATACAGTATAGCACTATAAGATAACAGCAGGAACAGGCCAATGGTGGCAACTGTATGTTTTCTTGGGCGTGTGTACAACAGCCACTACGGTTTGGGGGTTTGGGAATATTGGGCCCTATCCGTTGGCTTTAGTTGGAAGAAACGAAGGTTCTTGGTCTTGGTATAGACCGCCGATCCATGTCCCAAAGAATGTTCAAGCTTTGTTCAAAGCTGCTGTCAAGACAATCATCAGCAATGGTATGTCAGATTGTCAACCAATTCGGTGCTGATACGTGGCTGCAGGGCAAGACAGTTGCTGAATTGCCACACGACGGCACAACCTATTTCAAGTGATTCCTAAAAGAACTGTGAAGAGGCACACAAGGAAAACATTGCCAGCGCAGAACCCAAGGTAACCGGCTAAGAATCCAAACTGTCTTGCCCACTCCAACTTCTAGCTCAGCAAGGAGACACAGTGTTTGGCAAAGGTTCCAAGCAGCCCCATGTGTGTTTGCAAGGCAGGTCGGGAACCTTGGTCTTCCAGAAATTAAAACTTTATGCAGTAAGGGCTCAGAACCTACTAGTCCCTTCTATGGCTGGTGGTGTCATACTTTAAGAAGTCTTCTGAAGGACTTAATTCCTTGATCATCCTTGTTGCTTGGGAGTTGGGAGGTCTAGAAGCACAGGAACACTTGTGTTTTTGAGGGAGCTCGCCCAGATGTTCAGACAGGCCCTCCAGCAGCTCCTCATAAGGTGCCTCCTTTAGGGTATATAGGTAGGTTGTGCAAGTCACATTCGTCTCTCTTGTTCAAAGGCTAGTAAGGCAGGGTGTGTTGTGTTTTAGTATGGTGAGACCTGACGCAGCCCCTTTTCCCGTACATTTGTAACCCCATAGTCTCACAGTCCTAATAAACAAAAAAGGCTTTGTTTAAGATTAGAAAATTGTTTCCAGTCCATCTTCTCATTAAGTTCTATCCACTCTGAAAAGGATCCCATGGAAGACGGAAACACTCAGGACACATGTTGCTTGCTGGCCGCCCACTCACTCACCAAATGTTCACAAATTTAAATTTTGTGATCCTAATTTAACAAATAACAGAATTCAGAACGTGCATGGGTTCCATTAAGAGTTAAACAGCTAACTGGGAACTGAATAACCATCATAACAAAATGTACTTATAGTACATGGACATGTGTGTACTCAAGTTTCAACAGAAGGTCAACCATACCTTACAGAGGTAGTGCATCAGTGTCATCTTATTATTTGTTGCCCGGGTATCTGTAAGTTTTTAGAAGACTGTCCAACCGAAGCCAACTGCAGCACCTGTAAGCAAATATAACCACAAAGCTAAGAACTGGCCCGGTAATATAAATAGTATATAATCATAGAAATTCAAAGGATTCTCTAACTAGCAAGAACCTAGTATTTCAAATTTTTTTTGGCGTATTAAGCAGATTTAGTGTCCAACTGCATTTCACATGGCACTGGAAACAATTTGCTGGATCAACTACCTATCCCATATAGCACTCACAGAACATCGGACGATCTTTATGCAAAAAACAGTTCATTGCATATTGACTTATCGACCCTTTGAATCTATTCACTTTCTTGGTTGCATGCGTAAAGACAACAATATTGGTTAAAGACAATGGTGACAAGACTACAGGTTCAAAATGAAACATTGTACACCTATTGATCGAGTAGAAGCGAAGAATATGCACTGTCTATGTAACACAGCATTATGCCATGACACCCTAAATTCAGGAGAGAGAATTATGGTTTTCAAACCACAGAACAGTCCTACTTTAGTCTGGCATTTACCATGTTAATTGGAAGTAATACTCGGCTGCAAGTGCAAACAAATCTAATCAAAGCACATGCACTGTAGAATTTTTGTTTGCGAAAAGAACATGCATGATAGAGACAAAGCAACAACGTGAAACAACACTGCTACTCATTATAAGTCCTATCGAAGTTTCTACCTAATCTTTTAGCTTACAGAAACAAGCTGCACAAAGAAAGGCTTACACGATCTTGTTGTCAATCAAACTGTCGACAAAACTGGACAACAAACAAAAGAAGCAATTTATTGTTACCTCTAGCAGTTCCCTGGTTCAGAGTATTCCCAAGGAGAAGGATTTTCTTCATTATTTCTTTCAACTTGAGAGAAGTTCGGATCTGATAAAGCAGAATTCCACTTAACAGATAAAGTGCAAAACCAATTGGAGTTTACTAAGACTGATTATTAGCATACCTCGTTACAAGAAGAGTCTATGATACTTAAGCTTCTTCTAAGATCAGCAACTTGTGAACCAAACTGGATCTTGAAGGAGAATACTCGCAGATTTCGACTCCATTCTAGGCACTTTCATCAATTCTAAGAAGAACTGCAACAGAACAATAGTCTCTTGTAAACACACTAAGCTATGTAGTCATATCTAACTGGCATAAAGCTATGTGTAACTTCAACATCCAATCTTACATACAAATACCATAAGTTTTTGTTCCTTAATCCCTACATGCAATGATGAGCATAGAAACCATATGCAGTTAGGTAGTTAACAGAATGTAGCCATTACCTGTTCACATTTCCCAAGATTTTGTTTGTCTCGGTATAATTCTGTCAAAAAAAAAGAGTAAGAAGGCAAATTTAGAAAATGAGGTCACCATGCCAGTAAAGCAACAATCTCATATAGTGCACCTTGAGAAGTTCCATTTCTTCTTTCGTAGGGCAGAACTTTATGAGATTCTCCACTTGATCAACATCCAAGGTAGATTGATCCAGCGCAAGAGCTGCACTCTGGAGAAATCAATTATTAGCAGCATGTTAGAAATTATTATAAAATAGTGAGACAGCATGATCTTGTGTACTGTTCCCATTCTTACCACCAAATCCGAAAGTGGCATCTTAACTTTTGTCAGCATGATCTCTGTGTTATTTGCCCTCCTCAACTCAATCTATTCACATTTTAAGTGTCAGAATGGACAAGATCTTAAAAAAGTGGTGAAACTGTTAAATATTGAAACTTTACACCATAATAATATTAGAGAAGAGAAAACATTTTGGGTATAAGTAGAGTCACCAAAAACTCTGAATTAGTGATGTATTAGTAGTTCAACATGTTCAAATTACAAGGCATGCAATTTAATGCTAGCTATTAATGCTTATTAACTTTGCCTATGGATCTAAATAAGAACCAAAGCTTGAGTAGTCAAAATTCCAAATCATAACACCAAACAAAAAAAAAAATGTTGGTTCATCAGGAAATAATAGACCACATTTGACATACTCATACTTCAAAAAGAGTGACCTGTTAACAATACTTACTAGGTGCACTTTTTCTGGTTTTGATCCAAGTGATTTTCTACGTTCAGATTTTTTGAGCTGTCGCCGGACTTTGGAACAGCTGCAGGAAAAAGGCTCTCAAGTTCTGATATATCGAACTCTGAAACACTGCAGGAAAAAAATAAGTTCACTATTAAGTATGTTGAAAGCACCAACAAACAAACATCAGTATAAGTTAATTGCACTGATCATAATGTTGTAGGCGACTATGCTCTGTATGATAAAGAAAAATACCTCTGCGAGTCATCGTTGCGCTGCAATTCTTCCCACAGACTACCTTGAAGGGCCCTTGTCACTTTGACCCAGTGCAATGGCTTTAACGTTGACTTGCGTGAGGCAGCAGCCCCATAAGCTGATCCCAGAGAGCGAGTAGCCCCACGTCCTCTGCCCAAGGATGGATTACTTCCTGGTGGTGGCGGTACACCTGGTGCTCTAGGTGGAGCTGGCGCACCTGGTGCACGTCCACCTGGTGGTGGAGGTGGAGGAGGGCCACCAAGACGCCCTCCAGGTGCAGGAGGTGGTGGAGGTCCTCTTCCACCACCTCCAGGTGGAGGTGGGGAGGTGGAGCTCCTGGTCGCTCCAGGAGGGAGGCGGTGGTGGTGGAGCTCCTGACCGTGCACCTGGAGGAGGGGGTGGAGGTGGAGCACTTGCACCTGGAGGGGTGGAGGAGGTGGAGGTCCAGAGCGACCACCTGGAGGGAGGCGGAGGTGGTGGTGGACCTGCACGTGAAACAGGAGGTGGGGGTGGCGGTGCTCCTCGTCCAGGGGGGAGGTGGGGGTGGCGGTGCTCCTCGGCGGGGGGGGAGGAGGTGGGGGTGGCGGTGCTCCTGCGCGGGGGGGAGGAGGGGGGGTGGGGGTGCTCCTCGGCCGGGGGAGGAGGTGGGGGTGGCGGTGCCCTCTCGGCCGGGGGGGGAGGGAGGTGGGGGTGGCGGTGCTCCTCGGCTAGGGGAGGAGGAGGGGGGCGGAGGTGGTGGTGCTGAGCGTGCCATAGGAGGCGGTGGTGGTGGTGGTGGCGGCGGCGGAGGAGGAGGAGCAGAACGTGACATTGGTGGTGGTGGCGGCGGCGGAGGAGCAGAACGTGACATTGGTGGTGGTGGCGGTGGCGGTGGTGGGGGGGAGGAGCACTTGATCGTGTTATGGTGAATGGGGGTGGAGGTGGTGGCGGTGGAGCGACTGCATTGTTATTTAGCCTTGGAGGTGGAGGTGGAGATGGAGGTATTGTAATGCCACCACCAGTAACCCTTGGAGGAGGTGGAGGTGGAGGTGGAGTACTTCCACCTACACCTGACCTTGGGGGTGGAGGTGGGGGTGGGGGAGGAGGGGAGGGGCAAAGGGCTGTTTTTGTGCTCCCGGCGACCTAGGTGGAGAGGCACCTTGAGGTAAGTTTGACAAACTTGTTGAAGCTAACCCTCTGTGCATAGGTGTAGAACTTGAAGAATAGTTGGTTGGAGGTGGAGGTGGAGGTGGAGGCGGAGGAGGTGCAGAAACCTGACTTCTAGATGCAATTTGTGCACCTCGTAACAAGGATTGTTCTGGAGGCAATTGAGCAGACGCTGCAGATGTTGCTTCTCGTGTCAAGTTGCTGCCATATGGTTGTTTCAGTGATAATAGAAGTGCATCATTCACAACACTGATTTTACCATCTGTAGACATGGATCGAATAGCCAGTGCAGCTGGTGAACTGTCGTATCTAGATGGAGGGTGAGATGGCCTATGCACAGAGGTAGCGTCAGATTCCTTCTTTGGTGAGAGCCATCTACGTATTGTTTTTGGTTTGGCAAGCTTTGGTTGCTCTTCCATTTTTGCATTGCCTACTGCCATCTTCTTCAATACAGATGACACAGCTTTATCAGGGATTTGCCCTCGGTCATCACTTTCAAGCCTCGGACTCCTAGTCCTGGCTACTGTTTGACTTTGAGGAAGAGCTATACCAAAATCCTGTTTGTCACCTGGCCCCTCTTGCTTAGCTTTTATCTCAGTTGCTACTTCAGTGGCTGGTAAGACAACAATTCTGTCATGGACAGTGGTTTTCTTTGTAGGTATGGTTTCCTCAAGGCAAGAATCTAGTCTACACCCATCCAATTTGCCATTGGCTGTATTGGAAGATTTAGCGGTTTGAATCTTGCCATTGTTGTTGTCCAGTGAGTTACTGCTCTCAATAATTGGTTTGTCTATCTCAGCCGCAATGCTCTTTTCATTGACAACGTTTTTTACTTCCTGTATAGCATTACCATTGACAACTATGGTTTTCTCTTCATAGATCACTAGCTCGTTGTCCACACTTATTGTCTTCTCAGTGATGATCTTGATATCACCATTCTGGAACCCTTCATTTTTTTTCGTAGTTCTCAAGTGGGTATCCCCATCTGTGTGTGACAAACTTCTAGGAGAGCCAAAAGCAGTGTAGTCCAGATCAGGGTATTCCGAGATTTTTGCTTGTTCATCAGGCTGGCATTGAATTTCATCACTGCCACTTGGATCGACTGTCGTGACTAAAGTTTGTGCAATTACACCTTTCATGTCCTCCTGACAGGTAGATCCAAACTTGTGTCCCTCTGAATCAACAGATGTAGCAACCACCTGTATATCATGCACATCATTGTTCTCTTGGCCATTAGTGTTTCTTAGTTTAGCATTTGCAAGAACTTCACGGGGCTTCTGCAAACCTTTTTGGTTCTCAAAACTTGAGGTAGGTGCACTTGCCCCTTTCTCACTCATGCTACCTAAATTCTGGGAGACAACAATCTTCACACCCTCATCAGATTGGTGCTTCTCTAGGCTGCTCCTTTCTTCAGTTGCCGCCCCACTATCAAATTCTGCAATGCCATCTAATGATATTCCACCATCAGTTGATTGAGTTTCGGGGTCTTTTCTAGCATCCTGCCAATCCTCCTCTGCTTCATAAAACTCATCTCCTGTGTCTACAGAAGCAACATCAGTCTCATCTCCATCATCGGCTACCTCCTCAACGGTAGCAGCAGGCTTGAATGAATCAGGGTCCGAAAAGTGTACCTGATTCAAAATTTGAGCTATATTAAGTTTTTTTTTTTTAGAAAAAGCTAAGATCTCATGGAGCATGGATTAATAAAGAGAAAGAAAGAAAAAGGCATATAGGGACAGATGAGTCTAGTACCTCTGCTCGGAAGTCCCTTGGGAACTGATTATTCACATTCCAAGCAACATCAATATCATCACGGTTCAGTCCAAGGATGTTTGATTGAAGCGAATGCAGTGTTGAACATGACCGAACATTGTTTCCTTATGCTCCGTATCATCGCCAATATGAATGAACTCAAGTACCACATCTCCATGAACACGGCAGAACACATATAATTTTATAGGAACTTCTGCCTGCATCACAACCATATGTCAGTAGATTTTGGATTTGGATATAAACATACTAGTAGTTAAGTAATTTAGAAGACAGTCACCTGTCCATAACGCTGAAGATGCTTCTTTGTTTTTGGCATCTCATAAAGGACCTTTGCACTCTTGTTACCAGGACTTGAGTCTTGCCCATGTACAACATAAATATGGCCTACAACCACCATCTGCGCGTCAAACCGTGGAACAACATAGAGAACTACTGAATCCAAGATGAGGGGTCTGCTAATAGGAGGCCATTCTGAACCACCCCTTGTCTTGTTATATAGTGCAAATATCTCAAATGTGAAGGCTGAGGATTCAAGGGAAAGAACTGTTGTATAAAGTCCCTGCGAGCCTGCTTGTAGACCATATCTAGTGTCTTCTGCTCACCAGTGTATGTTTTGCGATACAAAAGCAGTCCAGCCAACATGAATGCAAGCACTGGCCAGCCCCCTCTCTCACAATGCATCAAAAGCATGTTATGCTGTCCTTCAACTGATAGCCAGTTTTCACATGATTTCAAGAAATGGTGGATCATCTCAAGCTGAAGCAATGGACATCCTTCATACTGTTGTGGGTAGTCCATTACTGTCATGTCATACTCAGATAATATATCTGAAATCCGGCTTCTTTTGTCCCCAGACCAGAAATTGGATACCATAAATGACGCGTCCGGAAAAAATTCTTGCAATTGTGCGACAATGCCACTCAAGTAATCCCGGTACTCATCCTCACCCATGGAATCAGTAGAGAAGCAGCAGTCAAACACTGAAAAAGGCATCCATAGACATTTGCACAATCAGATACATATCATTGCATTAGTCACCTAGTATTGATTAACCAAATCAAAAGTTATATAAACAAATCGGGCTAGTAGCACCTCATTTCAACAATTGCAAATATCCATAAATTTCCTCACAATTCAAGTATTTGGGGTCCCTTTATTTCAATGGATAAGTGCACCATTATAGTTCACACGATTCAACAATTGAATTTGTGGCCAGGGTCGGAGTGGAGATGAACATGCCAATTTATTTAAGACAAATGCAGTTAAACCCGAAGCATCCTACAGAGCAAACCTCCAGAAACACATCAAATTCAGAGGAGTAAAGCGATTAAAGCCAAATGCAGCTAAACCTAAGGCTGCTTCCGCGGCTCCAAACACATAAAACGGATAACCCAGAATCCAATTCAAAATTTACTAAATCTAGCATTCTAGCTGCTACTTCTGCTTCCAACTGTGCCGAATTCCAGCTCAATTGAACTCATATTATAACCAAAAAACATAACACTTCACAAAAATTGCAAACCCCCCAAAACCAAGCGGGAGCCCAAAATCCTCCGAGAACATACAACATCCCCCGCGAATCTCACACCCGCACGAACCAGCTCGACGGAGAGTAGCGAGCATTATACCGTAGACGCGCTCGGAGATCTCGAGCAGCCGATCCGGGGTCTTCTTAAGGAAGAACTTGCGGAAGAGCGCCATCCTCCTCCTCCTTCCTCCTCCCCCTCCCCTCCTCCGCGTCCGCTCCCGCCGCCTCTCCGCCGGCGCCCGCCGAGCTGCTGTGTCTCCTGAGGCGGCCACCGATCGGCTCCGACCGGGGCGCCAAAGGCATGAGGGGGACGCGCCCGCCGCCGCCGGCGAGCTCCGGGGCGGCGCCGCCGGGGATCTCGGAATCCGCAGCTCCGCCTAGGGCTCCGCGGCGAGCGCGCAGCAGCAGCGGTGGTGGTGGTGGGGACTGGGGATGATGGCCGGATGGGTGGGCGTGGGAGCCCGGGAGGCGGTCGAGGTCGAGGCACCGTGGGATTGGGACGCCTCTTCCTCTACTTACTGCTGCCTTCTTCTCCTCGCTTAGCTTTAACTCTTCCTTCCCTCTCTTTTCTTTTCTTTTCTTTTTCTAGCTGCCTTCTACCTATCGTTTCCCGAGTTTTTTACTTTTATTACTGCTGGGGTTTCTTGCTAGTCGTTTTTGTATTTTCGCTTTGCTGGCCCGTTTTTTTTTTTTAATCACGAGGGTGGTGCTGTGCTGCCTTGACAGCGGTGAAGGCCGTGCGCTTCGCGACGCTGGTTTCCCAGCTCATGTTCCACTGTCTTTCAGGACCCACGTCATTCTGGACCCATATGTCCGTGACGTCTTCTGCGTTGTGTGGGAAGGGGATGGCGTGCGCGGAGAGCCGAGTCTAGTGCCTCGGCGGCTGTGTCGGTACGGCCGTCTCCGGATTTTCCCTTCCGGGCGACGGGAACGGGATCTCACCTGCGGTAAGTTTGGTTAATCATTTTTAATCACTCCCTACTAGTTGCTGTTTTGGGAGGGTCACCGGTCACGTGCTGGCGGTCAATTTGTTTTCCCGTTCGCACTGCTCTCGGGGAATTAAGCACAGTGGCATGTCTGTCCACGGCTGTCATGAGCTCGGAGATTTTATTTTTTTGGCATGCATGTCAACGGTTACATTTTCAGAGAGGGGAAAGTGAGTCCAGTGGAGAGCTGTCTCTGCATTAGAGCAACTCCAGGTGGAACTCCAAATTAGCGCTCAAATTTTTATTTGCATGTCCAGAACTTAAAAAGTAGGGGTCCAAATTAGATGCAAACTCCAGCGGAGGAACCAGGTCAGGACCCCATTCGTGTGGGACCCATGCGTGCGCGCAGCCGCGTCTGCTCCGCTTCCGCTTTCGCGCGCCGCAGCCGCACACCGGCTCCCCATGCTCCGCCTCCCCGCGCCGCGCCTGCTCCGCTTCCGCGTCCGCGCGCCGCCACGCCATGCTGCGCCTCCCCGCATGCCGCAGCCGCGCGCGCACCGGCTCCCCGTGCTCCGCCTCCCCCCGCGCGCTGCAGCTGATGTGGGCCGACGGCGAGCTCCGTGTCTGCCAGCGCTCCTCCCACCCGCACCTCTTCTTCGCTGTGCTCGGCGGGCTCGGCCAGTACGGCATCATCACGCTCGACCGCATCCCGCTCCACAAGGCGCCCGCGCGCTGCCATCGCCGCCTGACATCAGCAACTGCAAGGGCGGCGCCGCCAGCGCCGGAGCGCCCGTGACCTCGCCCGCCGGAGGGCAGACGACAACACCCGCCGCCGGCTCCAAGAAGACGCCCGCCACGACGTCGTCCGTGCCTGGAGCGGCGGCAGCGTCGCAACGGGTGCGTCACCGTCCTGGACGCCTCGCCGGTCGCTACCAGGTTTCCGTTCCGTGCGTGCGCCGCTAGCTGCTGGCGTCGAAGCTCAAGCTGCGCAGGACGTCTCGATTGCAGCAAGGTCTTTCAATTCGTCGCACGATACTGCTGTGCGACGCCGTCGGCGCAGCAGCAGGGCACGAGGCACCGGTCCCGAGGACTCATCCGACAGCCGTCGGCCTACGACTCCGTCGGCGCAGCAGCCGGTGGCCACCGGAGGGCCATGCTGTCCAAGAAGTACTCGTACATACCGGACACCTACACGTCGCTTGATCAGGTGCAGATCAGTCCATCATGGAGCTAGCTGTTGCTCCATCTCCAATCTCCATGGCACTTGCAACAAGCTGCAGACCGACAAATCTTCTTGTCGGCATGCATGATGTTCTAATCGATCAATTGTGTGCGTGCAGGTGGCGACGGCGCTGCGCGAGCAGGGTCTGGAGTCGTCGAACCGATCCTGGGCATCGACTTCACCAAGAGCCGTTCGGTGGGCAGAGCCTGCCAAGAAGCCGTCGGAGCCGCCGCCAAGATCAGCTTCTTGGATTCTTTGGGAGCTCGTTGGGGCCGCCGCCATGTTCCGCGCCCGGACGCACGACGCCGCCGCCGTGGTGGGGAGGGAAGGCCTCGCCCCCGCCGCCGGGGCCGGCGCCCTCGTCCTCCATGGGAAGAGTAGATCCTGCCGCCGCGGGTGCGAGCAGAGCGCAAGCAGGGCAGGCCAGCGCAGGCGTGCAGAGCAGGCGCCCGAGCGCGGCGGGCGCGAGCAGGGCGGGCACGGCGGCCGCGGCGCGAGCAGGGCAGGCCGGCGGGGCGTCCAGGGCGGGCGGCCGAGCGGCGCGGTGCGAGCGAGGCCGTCGTCACCGAGCTGCGAGCGACTGCGATGCGACGGAAAGTGGTGGGACCCACGGGGTAGGGGCCATCCAGATCTAGGTGCTAAAAGCTAAAAATTTGAGGTTCTGTAAAATTTGAGGTCCCATTGCGCTTCCATCGGAATTTGGAGTTTTTTTCTCCAAACCCCCAGAATTTAGGGTAGAGGGCCAGCGGGGGGTGGACTGGAGTTGCTCTTATGCATTGATTAGTGCAGCTCTTATTTCTTAATGATGCATTCATTATAGGCAGGAGTACCATTTGCGTAACACAAGCTAGTACTGTACCATCTTCTGATGTGATGGAATGGAGAAGGCACAATAGTCTTCTACGTACTCCCTCCGGTGGCGTACATCAGTTTTTCACTTTGACCTTAATACCTGGCCTAGAGGATACGGAGTGGAGTACGCCACTTAAAAGTGACGGGAGGGAGTATCTCCTAGAGCGTTTTGAAATTTCCGTCCCCAGCTATATTATCATTTCGGTAGTAAACTAATTTTAGGAGCTTAGAATTTTAACCAGGTAGATTGCATCATTTTGCAAAGCATTCTGTGTGATTTAAAAACACGACCACTGTGGACCAGAACCAGATTAAATTGAATCTCTCTCTTCGTGTTAATTAAAAAAAGAATCTCTCTCCGGTGATGCGTTTGCAACCCCACTCTGGTTTTCTAGATGTGCAATACGCCAATGCAATTGCAACCCCGTGCTAGTGCTGCTTTCGTCATTCCATCAACACAGAGCTGCAAAGAACAACTTGTGGAATAAATAATGCACGAGAATAAAATAATTGCATGTCAACAGAACTTCACCAAACATACTGGACCGCAGAAGATGAAACATGAAAGATCTGCTATACGTATGATGCTACGCTGTCCAAACCAACAAGTGAGATCACCTACACACAGGGAAGCCAACACGTGCAAGGCAACGGGAAAGCGAGCGGAGCGCACGCCGGCCTGGCCGGACGTGGGGGAAAGCGGAAAAAAGCGCGCGATTTTGATTGGTTTTACCACGCTGCTGTGCCGTTTGCCCTGTGGTGACGGACGGGGCAGGGGAGGGGGCAGCCCCCGATGGGAACCTGTTTTGGACGACTAACCTTGGACGGGAGCCGCCGGATGGCGAGACGGCACCCGATGGATGCAAACGTCCTGGCGCCGGCTTGGCGGCGTCCGGAACGGTCACGTCGTGGACCTGTGGTAGATGTACGTAACTTCCTTCGTAGCTCGGTCCATGACTCCATTCACACGAGAATACAAAACTATCTTAACTTTGATCAAATTTACAAGTAAACATTACAAATATTTATGTCTCTAAGTTTATATAAATATGTTACATAACTAATCTAATAAGAATTACTTTTTATCGTAAAATGATAGTACCTTCTATGGGGCTGTTTGGTTTAGGGACTTTTTAGTCCTTGGGACTAAAAAAGTTCCTTTTAATCCCTACTAAACCAAACGGGAGGGATTTTTTTTGAGACTTTTTCTTTATTAATCCCAAAAAGCTACTTCTTGGAGGGGACTTTTTTTATTAGTCCCTAGGACTAAAAAAGTTAGTCCCCTGTCAACCAAACAAACACCTATATCAATTTAATTAACATTCAAACCTTTTTGACTTCTCGAAAGTGAGAACTACGCGCCGCGCCACGCCACCACTTGCCACCGCCACCCATAGCCGCCAGATTTAGTATCGTTGTTGTTTAGCTGGTTGTTTAGTTTGGCAACCATACCTTTTGCCACGCCAATTTTTCACGCCACGGGTGTGGTACCGCCACATGTATTACCTCCATTCCAAATTATAAGACGTTTTTTCACTTTTCTAGATACTTTTTTTTACATGTATGCAGGCGTAGTGTATAACTAGAGATGCACAAAGAAAGAAATGTATTTAGAAAAGTTCCAAAACGTCTTATAATTTGGAGCGGGGAGTACAATATAGCGAACTACGGCTGGTAACGAAGTACGGGGCTATTTATCTCGGCGGCCATAGATGGCCACGCCAGAAGTGTGGCGAGTTGTGACGGTGTCGTGGTTTCTCGGTGCCACACCCCTGTGACGAGATTTCTGCCATAAAAATCATGGCGGCCTCGTTTAAATCACCAACTAAATAGGCGCTCCAACTCCGATTCCCCGTGGTGAGCCACAACTATGGAACAATGAAATGTGTGAGCACGAGTTGGGATTGGGAACCGGTGAGTTTTGGAATCCAGTATATTGTCATATACTAGATCAGTAGAAAAACACTGTAGTGAACAGAAAAATTTGTAAAGCATGTTTCGTTTGTTTGTGGTAATATTATCCTATCGTGGGGTAACTAGTTTTAAAAGAATCATCTCACAACGTACATCTAAACTGTGCAATTAGTTTTTTTTTTTTTACCTACATTTCATACTTCGGATATGCGTCTTTTGATACATTTAATGTTTTAATGTGATGAGAATTTTGGAAAATTTGGGAAAAACCTGAGAACTAAGGCCTCGTTTAGATAACAAAATATTTGCCAAAAGCATTGTTCTAACTCCCAGAAGACTTTCGTTTGTATTTGGTAAACATTGTCCAATAATGGACTAACCAGCCAAAAAGATTCGCCTCGTGATTTACAACAAAACTATGTAAGTAGTTATTTTTTTATCTACATTTATATGTCTTTTGGTGCACTTAATGTGATGTGATGGAGAGAGAGTATAAAAATTTGCAAGTTTTTGGTAAAACTTTAGCCATCTAAACAAGCCTAAACAAAGGGACTCGGAAAAGGATTTTTGTTAATCCGGCTGTGAGCTGTCCTTTTCACGGCTGGTCCGCGGTCGCTTCAGCCTAGGAATGTAACGTTCGCAGGAGATTGCATGCATGGAGTAGTACACTTTAGCATGGACGCAGGCAGGAGTTGTAACGTCTGGGGCAAATCTTTGCCGTGCGGCACAGCGTCAGCCCGGCCGACCGGTATGATGTCGCGCGCCCCCATAATCTCAACCCGTGTCCTCTTGTGCATGGAGCGTCTGCACGGGTATCCCATCCCATCACATCGCACGCGTCTCATAAAAAGCAGCACGCTCGTGCTCGTCATCGACTCATCGTGCGCCGAATCCAGTGCCCCCGGCTCAGCTCGGCGTTCGGTAAAAACTAAAAATTCGGTTCACTAAAAACATTCGGTTTCCAGAAACAGGTAACGGTTCCACAGAAAACCAAAAACCGAGGAATTCGGTTTCGGTTTTTTGGTTTTTTTGTTTTTACCAAAAAACCGAAAAGGAGTAGCAGCCAATGAAATTTGACGGCAACAACAGAGCCGCCGCCGCCGAAGTCCTTCCGAGGTCCCGCCTCCACGGACGCCGCCGCCGACCGCTTCGCCTCCAACGCCCCGTCAATCAACCACCCCGTGGAGCCCGCTCGATGCGAGAGCCTGCTTTCGATGGTTGCGGCGTGTCGCGTCGCGCCGCGCCGCGCCCGCTGCCAGCCGCCCGCGCCTAGCCTAGGCGTGGCGCTCCGCTAGGTTTCGATTCGGATGGAGTCGGAGATGGGGGACTGGGACTGGATGGACCGACGACGGTCCGCGGACTCACGGGGTGACGGGGAGTTAGGTCACCCCGGGCAAAAACCCGATACCGTGACCGAACTACCCGAACCCGGACCCGAATTACCTAAACCCGAGGTACCCGATCCTAAGTTCGGATAGTGATTTTGATTACCCGAAATTAGTTTGGGTAATTCGGGTAATGCAATAGGTACCCGAACTACACGAAATTTTGTCTTCAACTTTGTTTTTATCATGTGTTGTTAGTTGAACACTTGAAACTATCACTTTATTTGAATATAATTCTCTTGGTTTGAACAAGTGACTATAATATATTATTCTTCACAAATTGTAGCTGAAATTCTACACAAATTATTGGTGAAATTTTGTTTAAATTCTTACTTAAATGTTGTGTACTTTTTTTGTTTTCTATAAATTTGGGTAGATCGGGTATACCCGAACCCGAACCCGAAATTGCGGGTACCGAACTTTCGGGTAATGAAATTCGGGGGCTATTATCGGGATACAGTTTCAATTACGAATTTCCAAATACCCGAACTACCCGACCCGATCGGTTCGGGTAACCCAAACGCCAGTGAGAGTTTGGGTCGCTGGCAGGGGGACGCCAGTCTTTGGGGCGTGGCCTTTGGGCTAGACGCCTGGGGAGAATTGGGTTTTGGCCGAGGGGCTAGTTCGTTTGCAAGTTGCAACAATGCTTTACAGACCTAGTTCGGTTCCTTGGTAAATCGGTTCGGTTGGACCCGTAAATCGAATACCTAACAACGAAAAAATAAAAACCGATCCCGAACCGAAAACCGAAAAACAGAGATTTCGTGTGGAATACGGATATTCGGACATCCTAAAAAGTCCTAATTGAAACAAAGGCCCAGAGAGGGCGGGCCCAACCCATAAACAAACGACGGGATGAACCCTCCTCGCCACGCACGAGCTCGAGCTTCGGCCCGTGGGCATTTTTCCGTCTCGAACGAGCTCTCCCCGGGACGTGCTCTCCTGACACGAGCTCGAGTTCAGCTCATCGACTACTCTCCACCTCGAACGAGCTCTCACAGAGACGAAGCTCTCCCACTGCGACGACGAGCTCGTGCTCAAGCTCGACTCGCGAACATTACTCCGTCTCAAACGAGCTCGGGGGATTTGCACAGTTCCTCCGACGAAAGCTCAGGGCGCGGTGCTAATCGATGGGCGCCGCGGCTATCTGTCGGGGGCCGCAACCTATAAAGAGATACCGGCTGGGGAATGAAATCCCCCAGGCACGCTTGCGGTATGGCCTGTCGATCACGCCGCCATGCCAGCGCAACGGGACGACGGCTACAAGACAAACGCGACCTCAACGATATCTACCGAGCTCTCTGCCGAGCTCTCCTGTCCACACGTTTTCCCGCGATACAGTACCGCATTTACGACTAGGCGGCGCCACCGCAGGCTGACGACCGCGGACGGTGGCCGATGCCCGGTGGTTGATGGGACGTATTGTCGACGACACGGCGCCCGGCCCGAGCTTCGGTGTTCCTCCGCGTCCGACCGCCGAGCTCGTGAGCTCGGCAACCAGCGCACTGGGACATCGAAAAACCGGCCGCCCCCACGTACCCTACAAGCGACCGTGAGCGGACTACGGCATAGGGCGGCGACGGCGTGCGCACGCCGGGCGGTCCGGCGTGCCCTGCAACCGACACCTATTTCCTTTTCACCCCTTCAACTTTGTCTTCCTTCTCCCTCGAAGTCCTCCTCCCAATGGCCCCCGTGTACCCCCCTTACAACTATAAAAGGGGACCTTGGCCATCGGAAGGAGGCAGGTTCATCAGCCCTCAAGCATACTAGCCTCCATCACTCACACGCGCACATTCACAGAGACCTGGGAGCCCATCTCCCTCTCTCGCCAGCTTGTACTCGCCCCGGTACGAGTCCTTGAGCTCGGATAGTGCATACACTGGACTATGGTGCTCGATCTTGCCCCGAACCAGTATAAAACCCGTGTCAATGTCCCTTGAGCTAGGCCATCGTAGCACACATTAGCCGGTCGATTCGTGTGACCGTGGTATACGACCACGACATTTCGGTTCGGTTTGGTTCGGTTTTCGGTATAAAAAATGCCCAGGCTGACCCCTGGCTAGGCTAATCAGCTGCCAATTGATCACTGAAGAAATTATATATGCGCTTGACATAAACTTTTACAGCACTACACAGTACAACTTTAAATTTTCTCTTTTTGTTTAAACGATCGATCATCTTGATGTTTTCAAGCTATTAGTAAAAACAAGCACATGTACTAGTTAGCAGCACAAGCAGCTAGCCATGTGTATACTACTCGGAATATACTACAGTAGAGGCCTGGACACAATCTGCGGCGGGATGACTCCATCCCTATATGTATGCACCTTATTTTTTTTTTCTATTTCGTCCTTCTTTAGTCCTCCCCGATCAAAACACACTCCTAAAATACAAGCATACTGCATACTCCAACTTTAGCTACTGTCGGGAGCTAAAATGTCAATTATTGGCCTATATATCCGCTTATCATCATCTGGGGCGTGCAACAATTATTACCATTATCTACTGTCCCGACACGACTTTTCCTTCCGTGGACATGACTTTTGCAAACAAGAAAGGGTCATTGGCTTCTCCATAAGTAACTACTTTCTACATCCTAAATTGTAAGAGCATCTCCAATAGTTTTGTAAAATATACTTAGCAAAAGTTATGATTTGCCAAGTCACAAAAAATATATGCAAAGTGATAAAACTGTGGTTCTCCAATAGTTTTATAAATTTAGTTTGGCAAAAAGAAAAAAAAAATCAATATGCAACATGCAAGTAGGGAGATGATTTTATTTTCGCGGTCAATACGCTAAACACGCAAAAGCAAGGAGAGGATTTGCCAAGTCCCTCCCAGCTTGGCATATTTGCCAAGTTGAGGATGGTTTATGCCAAGTTGCCCAAAATACCAATCTAAATTGAAAAAAACATTTTGGAACCACTTTTTCATATTTTTGGCAAATTTGAAGAATGCAAACCATATTTGCAAAACTGTTGGTGTTGCTCTAAGTCATTCTAAAAATCTTGGAGAGCAGCACTATATTACAATATCATGGTCTGACTACTTAAGCTGGAGATCATTCACTAGGTGACTCGTCTTTTTTACTTCTATTTTTTTAAAAAAAAACTCACACCAGGTGCACACAAATACGGAATAGTCATCTATTTCGGCCGATTCAATCTTCAACCATTTTCCAAAAGAACTTAATCTTTTATTACATATCTTAGGACTTGAAATTAACTTGAGTTGGATGAAATAAGGTTGAGTCAAGTCTACTCCCTCCGGTTTGGTATTATAAAGTCGTTTTGGGCAAGGTTTGGGTCAAACATTGGGAATATAAATCATCTATAATTTTTAAGTTGTTTAGTTTGTAAATGTGAAAATTATATGAGTAAATTTGTCTTTAAAAAAAATACTTTGATAAAAGTATACATATATCACATTTCCATAAATATTTTTATAATAACAAGAGGTCAAAGTTGTGTTTTTGGAGACCGTGTCATTTGTCCTAAACGACTTCTAATACCAAGCCGGAGGGAGTATTTAAATATATCATTATCACGGTCTGAGCCCTCTCTTCGAGTAGATTGTGCATAGATTCTGGTAGGAGAATTCCGTTGGACCCCTTTTAAATGTCACAATTTTAGCGCATATCTCTTCCTCCAAAAAATTTCAAAATGCATGTAGAATTGGCTTTCTACGGAGTTGTGGGAGAAAGTTTTCTTGACTCTTCTTCAACCCCTCTCTTACCCCCACCTTACATTAGCGTGCCGCCGCCCTTATCCCGTCGCCGTTGCCCCCCTCCCCGGCGCTTCCTCCTTCAGCGCGCCTACGTTGGCTCCACCTCCTCGTGGCAACGACCATCCTCCTCCCCCGTGCGGCCGCTCAAGCCCCCCTCCTCATGCCTATCATAATTTTGTTGACCAAATTATTAGTACTACCTACAATTTTAAGGCCCAAAGTAAAAAAAAAAAAAAAAAAATCCAACATCATTACATACTTCTATCTCCAGCTCAACCTCAATTGGGTTCGAACCATGTATTCCATTATACCAAACAAAATACGAGATATTTAAACCTAGATTAAAAATCGTAGGTCTAGCATTGCTCCCGCTGACGCTGGCCCCCACGTAGAAGCTCCCCATCTTGGCACATCCATCTCCTTCCTTGCATTGGCGGCGCTACCTCTGATTTGACGGAGGAGCGAGGTAATATAATTTGAGGTCGAGCAACATGTCTCCCACGGTAGAGAGAAGATGAAGACGTGACCATGGATCTCCAACACAGTACAGTTTTTTTGCCCAAAAAATTTATGGACGTCCGCTATGTGAGAAAGCTTGATCGCTAAACAGAATTCTGAACAAGATATAACTAACACATGTCCACAATAACTAGTTAGATAATTAATGTAGGGTAGGGCCGGCTTCCGCTTGCAGCCTGCTGGGAGAAAGCCGATAAAGATTGAAATAAATTAAAAACCGAAGGTCCCTTGGTGCACAATCAACCGCGACAGGCTGCCTACGATAATATGGAGATACCGGTAGCGATTGACAGGGGGAGCCCCACGTGCCTTTCCTTTCTCGAGCGTCGGAGGACAGCGACTGTTGTTGGGCTGGACCCACGTGATACTCACTCCACGCACTCCTCCTACATGCATGCACAAGACATTCTTCTCTGTGCTGATTAACATCATCCGCGCGCTAATCAGCTCAATTCCGTTCTCTGATAGCCATATAGGACCAGGAGATGAGGCAACTGGCGCCAGTACGCCACAGACCTACCACAGCCACAGCCCACACGTACAGGAAACACACGAAGCTCCCGCGGGCCGCCTTCTCGTGCTGTCACGCGATCCATCGATCGTCTTCGCCTGCCTGCGTGCGGGCTGCAGAAAGTTTGGTGCAGCAGCGCGCATCCCAAGGCCGCGTCAGCTCGCCACTCATCCACAGTTCACTCGAGGCGCATGCATGCCACCCAGCCCCGCTCCGAAACGTGGGCGCAATGATAGAAGTGGCAGTGTCAGCGTCCGCCAGCCTTTCCCGAGAGAGAGCGTCGTCGACCAGCTTTTGCCGAGAGAGACCGTTGGCGGCGGCCGATCGTCGTGAGGACAGGAGAGGACGTGCGCAGGCGGACCACGCAGGGGCAGCGTAGTAGGCGTAGGAGCGACACCGAAGGGCACGGTTGGGGAGACGATGGAATTCTACCCACAGCCGAGCCGCCGAGGAAGAGCGGAAGAGGCGCGCCGAGCAAAAGAGGGCGCTCGGCACATGCCGGTGTCGCTGGCTTTTCAGTTGTACCAGGCGACAACCAGAATCTTGTCCAACTATTGCTCGTGCCCAAGGAGCAAGGACCACGCCATACATGCCCCGCTCGCGGTCGCGGGCCAGCGCGCGAATGTGCGCCGCGTCCTCTCCTCTCCTCGCCCCGGCTCGGCACGGCAGCGCATTTACGCCCAGCCGCACTGTGCAGCGCCCCGGGCTCCTCTTCTGTTGCTGGGTGTATGTGTTTCCTTCCTTCGGTCACCACCCACCCACCCGGCCGCCCGGCCCTTGCTAGTTGCTATTGACTGCGATGCGGTCCGGGGGCGGCGCATTGGTGGTCGGTGTTAAATCTGGTGCGTGACATCTGACTCTAGACTCTAGTTGCCAGGACGAGCAAGTACGCCGCGGGTGGGCGGTGGAAGGAGGGGAAACGAACGCACGCCATCACTTTCGTTACCCGGGCCGAGATCTACCGCGGCGGGACTCGATCTGAACGACTGAACCTCTGGTACCTGCCTGCTTGCCTCATTGCCTGCCCCCGTCCGGCAGTCCCGACTCACCTAAAGAAAGCGCCGTCGCTTTCTGCTCCTCTGCCGCGGCCGGCAGGCGCAGGGACCGTCCGTCCCGGCAGCAACTCGTGCTGTCGCAGTCACGAGTCGCAACAACCACGGCCGGCCGCGCCCCATGCTCTGCTCGTCAGTGTGACCGGATAATTGGACAAAATCAAGCCGCGCATGACCGGTTCTTCTTTCCGTCGTGGGCTTCGGCCGGTTACAGGTCCCGCCCGCTCCTTTGGGCCAAAAGGCCCGGCCATCTGTTCAGGCCTTCGGGGTCGCTTCAAGTCCACCACCGTCTGTTGGACGTTCCGCAGCTCCGCTCAGAGGGACTCGGCCCGCCTGCGGAAGGAATAAGCCCGTCACGGCTGAGACGGCGGCGTCCTGTCCGCCTTTTTTTTTTTTTTTTTTTTTTTGAGTTCAGAGCAACGCCCCCAAATCCCCAAGTAGTACAACGTCCAACAGACTATGCAGCTGCGATTCCTGCCAGAGAACGCTCAGCTTTTGCCTTTGGTTTGCCCTACTAAACTTTAGTTAACTCCAAAGTGACTAGAGGACTAAAGGCCTTTTAATCCCATTCAGTAGAGGTGTTTGGATAAAAAGGTACTAAAATGGGACTAACTAAATTTACGAGCTACTGTACTGGCTGAACCAAGAAGCGGCAAGAACACATCATGGATTCTCGGTTTCGTTGCCCCTGGCCAGTGAGACACTAGCGCAGCAGAGTACCAGAGTAAAAGATGACAACAAACAGTTATTGGTTTTTACCTCACATTTTCTTCAGAGGCTACCTTTACTAGGATATACAACCGCACTATGTTGGGCTGCTTATTGGTTCCAACTAAATCGTCTGTTCAACCACACCACACTGCCCCGTCAGCCGTTAATATTTCTTTGTACAACAAAAATGGATATGGCACTGGCGTCTTCGGGGAATCTACAACGCACGCCTGAAGCAGCGAGGCACAGAAGCCAAAATTTTGCTGTGAGCTGGGATCACCAATCTTCATGATGTTTTCAGTTAACAATGGAATCGTCAGCAGCAACTGTCCACTTCCCAGACTGGCAGCAGAGGCCCATCAGAAGCTAATTACATGCTCCTCCCTTCTCTAAGCAGAAGCCTTCCCATGGAAAGAAACGGCCCCTCTCACTTGTCCACCTTTCTTCCTGTGACCATACAATCAAACAACTATTCACACATGATTTTTTATGGATCAAGCAGGAGTGTGGGAGAAGAGAAAATGGTATTAGGTATATACTGATTCTGAAACACAATTACCTCTTCTGAACCATGATGTTCTAACAACTTGCCGGATGTGGCGCTCGTTCTTCTGTAACAGTTCATCGACCTTGTGCGACTGAGACAACAAGGGGCCTGAGTATTCAACCTTCTCTTCTTGACCATGATCGCCCTGGAGTTTAAAATCGCAAATTAGTCAAAACTTTGATAAGTAGAAACTCGTATCAAGTAAATGATTGACTCAACGCACCTTGAAGCTATTCTTTGATGAGAGAGTATCCCCAAGAAACATCGCGTTTGAGAACTTCTGAGAGTGGTAAGCGTCACAAGAATCAAATGAATCTGGGACGCTCTAGCTGCGACCACTTCTTCAGGACTGCACGTTTTGCTGCATCATGAGGCTCCCGGTCTTGGACTTTGGAATTGACGCGTGATATTGATACGTGTATGTCTCTGCTAGGCAGCTCCCGAAGGCCAACATTCTCTTTAGCTTGGGTCTTACAGTCCTGATCGGCCAAAGTGGGGAAACTGGCATCTTGAGCTAGATCTGGTCCGTGATCTAACAAAAGAACGATCCTCCTGTGGTCTTTTGGCCCATGCAAAGCCACTAGATGAAGAAACACTCAATGGCCCGGAGAAAGGTATTTCCTCTCGCGATTCATTCTTAACATGACGAGCACCCTCTTTAACTTGAGCCGCTGACACTGGTTGTATGTCCGCAAATAGCCTAGCATCACCATTCAGTTTTGTACGATCCTGTACTGTACCATCTTTGGTGGCTTTCACATTAGTTTTGGATTCCTGAAAGATGGACGACAAGCATAAGAGATCTGATAACATTTGGTGAAGGTATCCAGCCAGAGGAAAAAACATGATACCTCTGTGCTACTTATGATCTGCTTAGGGACCGCGATAGGTTCTTTTGCTGCTCTGCTGAGCCTTGAAGACTTCTTGGATGCTTCTGTCCCATGCCCTCTGCTACTAGCTTTTCTTCTAAAAGAAAAGAAGGAAAAGAGAGAAATTAATGTCATTGTTATTGGATATGGCAGTCGTCAGACAAAAAAAAAGATGTTCAACTTCCAGTCAATAAATTGTGTACTGGTAACAGTTGAAAACCTTAAGCAGTGCTGGGAGCAGCTCGGTAAGACATGAGTTTTTTCAATTTGTGATACACATGTTCAGAAGCAAGAATAAATGACAGAATCTAATTTTCTGGCTTCCTCTTCTGAATAAAAGGAAAAAGTCTAGATCACCCCCACAACTATGGGGGGTGGAATACTTAACCCCCCAAACTATGAAACGGTCTAATTTACCCCCTGAACTTCCAAAACCGTCTACTTTACCCCCATGGGGCAGTTTTGGACGACGGTTTGTTACAGTAACAACGGTTTTGCTACAGTACCCGCAAAAAAATTGTACTAAAGGACACTATATTATATGTTCATTGTGTAGATCTACTCATGTGGAGTACAACAAAATTGGATTTTCCATTTTACGATTTTTCTGTGATTTACTATGAATTTTAAAGATGCGGTTACTGTAGCAAAACCATGGTTACTGTAGCAACCGCCGTCCAAAACTGCCCCCAGGGGGTAAAGTAGACGGTTTTGAAGTTCAGGGGTAAATTAGACCGTTTCATAATTTGGGGGGTAATCTAGACTAGACTTTTCCCTGAATAAAATGACTCCAAATTTAAAAATTCCCACCTGAGTGCGTCCTCTCGTAACTTTGCATCCATCTCCTTGTTGGGCGCATACTTAGGCAAGCTCGAAGGTTCACACGCATAAGGTTTTGTCGGAAAAACTGCACAAAAAGGGGAATAGATCACACAATATCAGACAGGTGCGGTTCTTATTAATTACACTATGGACAAAGAGGACTAATTTTGGCAGTGCTAAACCTAAGGATTTATTGCCCCTTGTTAGTAGCAGGTAAAAAATCAGAAGCACCAAGCTAAATAGAAGTTGCACTAACACTAATATTTTGCACTGCCTTGAAGATTTAGTTTATGATAATACCATCCAGGCAATCTACAATATCCTGATGGCTCAAATATTTGTCCATGTGCTTGATTTTTTTTTTCCAAAGTATGAGCGAATAATTATTTCTCTGGTGCATAACAGAAGAAAAGGGCGACAGAAGAACAGAATCAGAAATTTTTGACAAACTAACAACTTAAATATCCCAGTTTTCCAAAGGCCAAACGTTCTACTCCCTCCATTCAAAACTATTAGTCGTTTTGGCATTTTAAGATACATTATTTTTATTACGTATCTAGACATAGGCTATATCTAGATGCATAGCAAAAAGAATGCACCTACAAAAGCCAAAACAACTAATAGTTTCGAACAGAGTATTTTTTTTTTTCCACAAACCTCCCCATCCAATACAAAATGGGATTAGAGTAAATTACATGATGCAATCTTACCTCAGAAGAAAGTGCACCTGATGCAGTACCACGCTTGTAGGGCTCCACCGACAGAAGAGTTTCTAGTAAACTCAATGCATTTTCTGGTAGCACTTTAAAAACATCTCGTAGGGTACTAGGATATGGATGATGTGGTTTAAATATTGTTGCATGAGGCAACTTTGACTTCTTCCAATAATCATCAGCTGGTGAACCACATAGCTTAAAAATCTTGTGTAGTTGTTCCACCTGAAAAACGAAAGGGATTCTATATCATATTCATACATCAAGGAAATCCTTGAGAATTTTGACCTTCTGGCAGACTGAAGCGGAAAGTTCAAAAAGAAAATGAGACATGTGAACACAGCACCTAAAAAGTTTCTTAACCAGAACCCAAAAGATATGAAGAATCAGGCAGAACAGCAGATGCACAGCAATTAACTCTATTATTGATGTAACCAAATAGTACCTCAGTTCTTCCCTGCAGGATAGGTTTCCCACGATACATCTCCGCAAATACACACCCAGCACTCCACAGATCAACAGCTGCATCATAGTGAGTTGAACCTAGTAGCAGTTCAGGTGGTCGGTACCACAGAGTAACAACACGGCTGGTCAGTGGATGGTTTTTGCTGGGATCACAGAAATTTGCAAGACCAAAATCAGCTATCTTTAGAACCCCCTCGTTATTCACGAGGAGATTAGCACCCTTGATATCACGATGAACCACACGGCGTGAATGGCAATGCTCCAGTCCTGACAGTAACTGGTTCATGTAGCACTTGAGCTGCAGTTGGTGACAATCAGAAAAAAAAAGTCAGGCCGACACAGTGTAACTTCAAAGATGAATTGAATGAAGCTAGCGAATGTAGTTGAACATACCTGTGCTTCAGTGAATTTGATGTCCGGGGAGGAGCAAAGTCCAGCAAGATCGTGCTCCATGTATTCAAATACTAGATAAAGGCTGCATGATAACCGGGAAGTAATCAAGCCTTCCAGTTTCATGACATTAGGATGATCAAGTCTTCGTAATATTTGTATCTCCCTTGCCATGAATCTAACACTCTCTGGCTCAAAATTGTCGAACCGAACCTTCTTCAAGGCAACGATCTTTCCAGTCTCAAGGTCCCTTGCCCTGAAAACACTGCTGTATGTGCCTTGCCCAACCTACACACAGGGTGCAACAAAGAAACAAGTCTGGGTCACGCAGCTAACATACGTGCAGTAATGCACGAGCTTCATTACCCTTATTGCAGACAGAATAAAACTAGCACAATAGTAGTACTACTTTTCCTATTGAGTTTGATGACAGACAAGAAACATTAAAAGGCTAAATTCCATCAGCAGGGCATAGACGACTAAAACATGTGATGCCTCATAGAAGGAAACAGCAGATCACCCAAGCCACCGGCTTTACCATCACAACAATTGGCTGTTATACTAGTTAATTCTGCATGTCATAATCCATCACCCAACAGAGTATTACTCTAACTAACGCATGTTAAAGGATACCAGAAAGATACCAACTAGTTAGACCAAATTACAGTCCCAACAACCACCATCCTTCTAAATTTCCACATGCAAGAAAAAATTTTGTCATGGAAAATGACCCACGAGCTATTGAATTGAATCCGTCACGAAATCTGAACCGAAATGAATCACCTAAAGAAACCTCAGCCGAAAGCTCCACAGTACCTTCTCCAGCTTCTCGAATGAGTCGGCCTTGAGCAGGATCCACCCCTGGATGGCCTCCCCGGCGACGGCGCTGAGCCACGGCGGCCACCCGGCAGCCACCTGCTCACCCTCAAGGCTCTTCCGCAGGCTCCGCAGCCGGAAGCTCCGGGACGCGGCCGGCACGGCGACCACGGCCTTCCCTGGCTCCTCCGGTTCGTCCTTGACCTTCTCCGACCTCCTCGCCACGGACGACGTGCTCCGCAGGGAAGATACGGGCACCGGCAACGGCACGGGAGCAACAGACTCCGGGGCACGCGGCTGGCTCCGTTCCTAAGCACGCCGGACGAGTCGACTGCCGGCGTCACCGAGACGGCGTTCTTGGACGCGACGCAGCCCATGGCGGCGGCGGCGTACTACCAGCCTCACCGAGCGCCACCAACCATACGCCGAGGTCGCGCACGGACACGGGCAAAGATCGGCGCGTGATCTTCACGAGTCGGCTCCCGAGCTCCTTCTCCCTCACACCGGCATTGGGCTGAGAGCCGGCTGCTGCGGTGTAGATAATCAAGAACAGAAAGCTTGACTGGCCCCTTCCGCCCGCCCGCCAACCACAGACTCGTCACGGGTGGAACACGGCGGGCACGAGTCAAGAACACGCCGGGCGGGCGGGAGGAGGGATTGACCTGGAAAGACTAATTAATGATTCGATTAAGACGCGACGCGAGGCATCACGAAAAAAAAAAGCAGAAGGAGACTTTGTTGACACCACTGACCGCGCACCCCCGTCGTCCGTCGACGGCGACGCTTCCTCGTGATCGCGAGGCGTGGTCGGGCGGGGCGGAGAGGCGGGCAGGCAGGCAGGGGTTATCGAGCGAACGGACGGACGCACGGAGCACCCGTTGCGGCGAGCGGAAAAGGCACGGCCTTTCCGTTTCCGCGACCGCGGCCGCTGCGTCTGCGCGGGGACGGATCACGAAACCGCCAGAATTACCGGCGGCGAAGGCGAAGGCGAAGGCAGGAATGACGGCGCTGCAGCCAAGAACGGCCGGCGAGACCGCCCTGCCGCGCCGCCGGAACTGAAAAAAAAAGGAAGGCGCCGAAATTGGCCGGAGAAACGGCAGCAAGTGGGGAGCGAACTCGATCAGGGCCAGGGGAGTGGAAGGGAGTGGGCGAGTGGGGCGAGCTCGCAGTCGCAGGTGGGATGGGGAATCGAGCGCGGGGCTTAAAAGGTCCACGCCACGGGACGAGGGAGGGGCGCGCGGGAGCGATGAGATTTTCCGCGCACGCTTTTCTCTTGCTTTTGGGAGGGGGAGGAGTCGCCGCTGCTGCGCCTTTGATCAGTGCCTTTGCGCATGGCCCTTTGGGACTAGGGAGGCGACTCGGCAAGGCAAGGCCGGCCGGCCCTGCCGTTCTTGTAGCGAGATTAGCGGGGGCGTAGGACCCCCCGTCCATGGCAGCTTTTGATTTTATACGAAGCTTTCCAGGTTGGGACCCTGGAATTTCCGGGTATTCGGGGCGTACCATTCCGGTGCAAGTGCCGTGCAACCAAGCCAGCCAAATTCGCGTTCCACTGCACCACCGGTAATAACCCCCGTACGTACCTGTACCTCCAGTTGGTACTGTGCGGTACGTAGCGGTTCCCGGACGGACGGACGGACACACCGGCAGCACCGTACAGCCCAGACTGGGCCCGGTGCTCCGGTTGAATGCCAGGCTCTCCAGCACACGATTTCCGTTGAAACCAAACGTTTTCAGTCAAAATTTGCTACGACCACGTAGGACGTACACGTTACGTCTGCAACCAAGACCGGCGCGCGTGAAGAACAACAGCTTAGCCGTTGGTCGTAAGAAAAGATGTGTGTGGCCCTTCCAGAACCAAAAGCGTAGCACCAGCGCAGCAGATCAAAGCCGGTCGCGAGCCGCCGGTACAGCGCGAGTAGCCAGCTCACTCGCCCCGTGCTCCTCGCTCCGTTTCACCCTGTGTTTTTCAGATCCTTTTGTGGGGATTTTCGTCCCAGTCCCACTGCGGTGCGGTTCGCCCTGGTTAGTTCACGGTCCCCGGCGTCCGGCCGGCGTCCCTTTCCTCGTTTCTCCTCTTGCTTTCTCGCGGCGCGGCAAAAGAGCGAGCACAGCCAGGTGGCCAGGTGCTGCCTCCTCTCCTTGGCCCGTGACGAGACGACGGATCCGATCCTAGCCCGTCTCCGTCCATCGCGCCCGCCCGCCTGGGCGCCGCGGCGGTGTGAAGGCGACTGGACGCACCGACGCGGCACGCGGGACGCGAGCGAGGGAGATGGGTGCCTGCCTGGCTGGCTGCCGTGCCGTGTAAACGGCGGCCAGCTAGTCAAACCAGCCCGGCGGGTCCGCGACGCTGTGCTGACTGCTGGTCTGCTGCACACGGTCGAACGCCAGCGGGGCCGGTCCACGACGGGGTACAGATACAGTTGCGCGCTCACTGATTTCAGCGTGGAAAAATCGGGCGTCATGCGCAGGCGCTTTGTCCCCGTGCGCGGTGTGCCTGCCCAAGTGCCGGCGCCAGTGCCACCCATGCGGCGATGCTGCCTGCCCTGCCTGCGCACGCAGCACGCAGACGCAGCGATGTGCATCGTCGGGTCGGCTCGGCTCGGCAGCGCCAGTTTCTGCTGCCTTTCTGGGCTGCTTTTGTTGTATCCGGAAATCGGTGACGCCACGGATGCCGGGCGCGTTTGGATTCTTGCCCGAGGAAGCCCCGGCCTAATTTTGGTCGTTGACTGTGGACAAGTATGCATATCTCAAATAGTATCGTTTTAATTTTTCAAACATAATATTTCCGTTCGTTTTATTTAAAAATTTTATATAAATTAGAAAATAAATAAATTATTATAAAAGTATCTCTAGTGATAAAATATGGTATAACAAAATAAATAATATTTACATAAAAAAATTGAATAAGATGGATGATCAAACGTGATTGTTGAAAAAACAAATCAACACTCTTTTAACGTTCCAGAGAAAAAATATGTCATTTCAATAGGAACCATTCGGTGGTAACGTTCCACCGCTAACGTGATGCTTTCGCAAACTCCAAATTCCTCGGTGGTGGCGAAGAGGTTCTATAGCCACTTCCGGGGTGGACTCCTTGACAAGTGTGAGGTGCTATGTGCGGTCATTCCTACAGCCACCAACGCAATGTCGGGGGACACTCCTTGGGCAGGGGCGTTGATCGCCGTCGCCTCTTTTTTCGCTACTATATGTTTTATTTTTAGTACACGTTCTAAGTTTCGCCGATGCGTCAATTAAGCCGGTGCCCTTGTGTCAGTGTTTTCACCTATTTGTCTTCCCTCTTATAGCTTGCGGGGCGTCTAGGATGTAATCAAACTTTCTCATCTCTCTCAATATAAGTACAAGCAAAGCCCACTTTTGAAAAAAAAAAAAAACCGTAACGTCTTTTTAGCCGGCAAGGGGGCCGATGGCATTGAAGCTTCTGTTAATCTGTTCCCAAATTCCCAACTGCCCCCGTCCAAAAAAAGTAGTACTAGTGCACTGAGTAAATTGGACATGATATTTGATGTGGAACTGCCCCACCAATCATGTTTTAAAATTTGACATCTATCTCCACCTTTGGTCAACACAAGAGAAGATCTCGAAAACAAACAAGGTCTCGGCCAGAACTGCATGCGTCAACTAGCTAGGATTATTATATATAGTGCTGTTTAGTGGAGATTAGGTTGGGAGCTACCACTACACTACACCTCACACCCTCAAAAGGCCAAACACCCTAGTTACTGCATGCTCTTATAACAATCAATCAAAGAATAGATGGATGCATCAAAGTCCAAGATGCAATCTCGCAGAAGATAAATCTGTGTTTACTTTTATGTAAAACTAAAAGAAACGACATTTGCTTAATTAGGCATCAACCATTCCAAAGAATGCTACTAGCCTGTTAGTACTACTTTGCTGACCGGTTAGCACTAGATTTGTCTGACAGAAAACCACTCAATCTGTGTATTGTCGCAGTTGGTCAGACTCGTAACCAGGAAGGTCAAATTAGGGTCACACAGGCTGACAGATGTGTTGTCTCCTTCCTCCTTCCTCGGCTACGGATAGGTAGGTGTAGGGAAATGGGATTTAACAATTAGTAGCATCAGGAAATCTTCAAATGAAGTGGATTTCTGCCGGGCTGATAGTCTACACACTCTATACACACTACCGCGTTAGTACTGATTAAGCCAATGTTTACTAGCTGGTGTGGGCATGTGATGGGCAGGAGACACTTCGTGGATTCGGTGTTGACATGGAAGAGGAATACTTTGGCCATAACTATGCTCTCTCAGATATCGATAAAACTAAACCAAGGAGTACATAATTTATGTAGCGTCTAAATGAAAGCTAGTCTTATATGGTACGGAGTACACTGAAAGTTTACGCCGTGCGTGATTTTAAAATTTGGTGGAATCATATCCATTTGTCTCGGAATCGTGCCCTGCCGACAAATGATTGGCTATCCCTTAGCCCTAACAATGTTTTTTCCCTTGATAGGTACGCAATGGCGCATAGAAAAATGAGGTTTCGGTTGTGAATGGCTGAAGTCAGTTTGATCTGAATCTGATTCAGCTTTAGGTAGGAATGTACACGGTGACCAAACAACACCGTCGAGAGGACGAGGAGAGTCGACGAAACTTGACTCGTAGGACGTGCGGGGTGCCAAGAATTGGATTCGCGCGGAATGTTTCTTTATCTCCATCTACTCCTACCAAGGTTCGTGAGACGAGACAAGGCAAAGGAAAGGAGTGGAATCGTGGTAAGGTGCCCGCTGCTCTGCCCGGGCGACGAGGTCTGAAACGGATGCGACGGTGGTGTCTGGTGTGGTGCCCGTGTCGTCTTCACCGTGCACGCGCAGTGGGGACACTTGCTTGGGACTCCTCAACACGCCACGCCACGACACGGGGCCAGGCGCTGATTGAACCCACTCGTGCTTCATTCCGGGCACAGCTTGTCGACGCTCTTTTCATCATGTTCATACGGGAGGGGGAGGGGGAGAGTGAACGCGGTCAGCTAGTGTGTAATACGGCCAAGACCAAGAGTTGACAATCTCGTGCAGCTCTAGTGTGAATATATGGAGCTTTGATACTGCAAATTGCCCCACTACATACTCCTACGCGCGTGTTTGATTCAAGCGCTTCAGTGTGTTTCTAGGTACAATCTGGCACGGAATTACATGCGCTAATGCAGAGTGCCAGCCGCATCGATCTGTCCAAGAACAACCAAGGTCGACTGCAGAAACGATGTACAGTAGTTTCATAATATGCGCGCTACTGTGCTAGTGGTAGGAGTAGGAGTACATCTCATCGGCTGGCCTTGATCATTCTATGGCCTCTATTACCTGTCACCTGTCTTCTAGGAGTAGAGCACTTCCGAGGCTCTGCTCCTTGCATTTGCAATTCAGTAGTTGTACTAGAGTAACAACTCAACAGAGGGGCCTTGTGTTTAACTTGCTTGAGCTGTGCCTGCTGCTCCCTCCTGTCTCGTCGAAGCAGTACGTGATGGCGGGGGGCACGGCAGAGATAATGCAACATGTCAGTGTTTCTTAATTTCCTGATAATGCAGCAACCATGCCATAATCCACCAGCTAACTCCGTATATTAGGAGGACGGACCTATAACTCCAGATGCAGGAGCAAACAGCTCCTGAAGCTAATAAGCTATTACGATGTACTAGTAGTGATTAGACCTGTCAATCCACTTGTTGCACAATTCTGTCGCGTAGAGAGCACTCTAAAAATGCAAAGTCACTTCCAATCAAATCCCCAATCATTAAGCTTCTCCTAATACATGATCGAGTAATGCACAATTTGCTTGTAGACAGTAGTACCCGGACTACTACGATTGATCCTACCAAATTGTGCATGATGTGTTGTGTGCAGCCGATCCGTTCAGCCCTCAGCCCTGTAGCTAGGGCGAGACACTACGGTAGGCGTCGCCGTCGAACTCCCAAGTCTGCCTACTACGCGATTATTGTTCTCTGAAGCGACTGGTGAATGTGATGTGGACGGGCCCGGAGGCCGGCGATGAGGTTGCCGGACAGCCGGAGACTTGGAGAGCAAGGAGCCAGGGGAGGACAGGGAGGCAGTCTTGAGTGGAGTCAGGCTGGGGAGCAGGCAGCTGGTCTGGACTGGACCCCCTTGCATGCTACTATAGGAGTAGTACTAGTTGCTGTGCTGACTTCCACCTCGTCTCCTTCATTCTCGTCTGGTTTCGGTTTGGCACTCACTGGCACCTCGACTACCCGTCCGTCACGGGTGTCCGCTAGTCGGCGGCTTTGTTTGGTCCCTGTCCCTGTAGTAAATGAATGGGTTGGCTGCCATTGCTGCAATCTGCATGCCGATAGAGATGTTCAAGACACTTCGAAGTGTAGCATGGTCCAGGAGATAGGTGCTGCGGCGGCGTACGAACCGCAAGTCCTGCATCGTTTGTTTGGATTGGACTAGCAATTGATAATTGCAATTGCAAGCAGCGCGCCTAGGACTAGGAGGGGTTATTAGAGCTCAATACACACCACATCTGCTCGGTCCTGCAGCAACTGGACTCGATGGTTCCCTTGCAGCTAATGTCGTTACGAATTAGCCATTAATGCTGGGGGTTTCAACTGAATCCACTATATGGCAGGATCCAACGACCAGCACAGGATTAATGTCTGGGGGCTTCAAAAGTCATTACTCGTGGTTCATGGTTTGTCTCTGATAGAAGCTTGATGTATCATCCACCGGATACATACACCATGGCTGAAAGGGCGCCGAATGGGTGGGTGATGGCGCGCGTGAGGACCGCTGGAGACTGGCTGGACTTGGCATCGCTGAGCCTAGACTATTATGACTGGCGAATTACCTGTCAAGTGCTAATCCCAGATCCAGTTTAAAGTCTCTGCCTCTCTGAGCAAAGACAAAGCGTACATCCATTAGCTGATGTGTCATCGGGCCGTAGAATCTCGTACAGTCACAAGCAGGAAGCCTGCACCTCACCTGAACCAACCTGAGGGTAGTACTGTACTGTTAGGAGTACTGTACAGTCTCGAGCTAGCACCTACAGTAGCAGTAAGCATGCAAGGCAAGACGACATCACAAGATACAGGTTTCTGTTCGTGCTAGGCGGGCACACGTCGCAACAGCAGAGACAGAGGTTGCAGTCCGGTGGCTTCCATCATCCTTTTCCTTGTCCCATTGGCTCTTTCATCGGTTCTCCTTCAACCAAAGTTGCGAGCATGGTTGCATGGAGGAGCGGTAGACGATGATGACACAGAACTTGATGGATGCTTCTGCCATCATGATAAACAAAGACGTACATGCATATACTTGGCTTTGAAGGTCACGAAACCCCACTCTGTTCGTTGGTCCTTTTGCTCGATCACTTTCTCTTCGCATATGGTTTGTTTTGTACGATAATGACTACGTGGATGATTTGTTCTGATGAACCACCATTCAGTTACATGCTTTACAGCAGCCGTTAGAGGGAGGTTGTTGCTGAAACCTGGAAAATCTGAAGGGTGTCATGATCCTTCAGGATTTCAGATTCTCAAATGACGCGAGCCGTTAAGGCGGTGTAGGGCTACCAACAAACGAGACCTAATAGGCTAATACCAACTCATACACGATCATATCGATGTTGCATTGCATCAGCGTCAGGCTTGACTGCCACGACTGCGTGGTGTTGATATTTTTGCACCTTAACGTGGCTGTAGTTGATGTTCCTGAAGCAGCGCTTCACCGTACCGTAGCGGCGGCGCTTTTTGAGAGCACTGCCGCTGACGGTGACGGATCGTTGTTCCTCTGCCAACTTCACCTACCCCTCGTACTTGTTGTTTCAGATCGGGCATGGTGACTGGTGATCGATAACGCGCAAATGATGACGTGCACGATCAAGTTATCAACAGCTTGAGTAGGGCCATCGATCGGGTGGTGGGGCTGCTCATCATTGCTCGAAATCGAATCCTCGTCGTCGTCGGCTGCCGGAGCATTGATCCCTCCTCACCGAGCCAACAATGACAGGTGGATCTTGCAAGCTCATTTTCACCGTCATGTTTGGCGTTTGGTTATTACAAGGGTCACGGTCGGTAATCCTAACGTACTCTAGCAATCGGCACCAACGTGCAAAAGGAGAGCGTCTCTCGCTCTCAGAGCAAGCACAAAAGTGTGCATCCATCGGTTCATGTGTTCGTGTCGCATTTTGGCCACGTGTACATCCCTAAACGCAGCCAGGATTTTATTATCTCTTATTAAAAAATGTGTTATCTCGTACAGTCACAGCCCGCACATGCATCCTGTACGGTAACAAGTACAGTAGCGGAAGGTTTAGTACTCAAGCAAGACACAGCTCGAAAAGCAGAGGGTACTCAAGATCAAATGCAGGTGCTTTCTGAGTTTCTGTTGATGCTAGTGCTGGGTCTGGGCACACACACATCGCCATCGCATAGTTGCGAGAACTCCCTATCGTCTTTTTTCTTTTTGGAAAAATAACGCGGTACACAAAAATCGTGAGCAAAGAATACATGAGCCATCGAGGCAGATGAAACATAGGTCTATTCAAGGCATGTTGTTTTATCGTGAGAGAAAAACACTAATAACATGTCCGATAAGCCAAACTAATAAATTTAAGCAAACAGGGCGAGAATTCTATACGGCTACCTAGTACGGATTCTTTTTGTTAGATAAAAAAATATATTATGTACCAATCTAGTCAGATTAGCATTTTGAGTTGAGTTATATTTAGCGATAAATAGAGTTAGAGTTAGACTCAGGCTCTTTATAAATATGTGAACCGTGACTTGTAGTGGCAATGAGTGATAGGCGCCTTCGAGGTGTCAAATATTATGTAGGAGTAATTTGGACTCAACCGTTCCGCTTCGGACACTACTAGAATTAACAAGTTTTCTTAGGGTTATATTCTTTCCCTACCGTTTTTTCACCATCCCATGGGAAGATATATTTCCCTAGGTTGGTAAGCAAATTCGTGGTTATCACCGACCGCATTCTAACTCAATTACTCAAAACCATAGCTGAAAAGTTAAATTTTCTTGTACCTACTACACCTGTCTTGATATTTCTCATGTTTAGCTTCTTCTGTTTTGTAAACAAAGCTTGTTTGGCTTCTTTTAGTAACAATAAAGCTTATGCAATATTTTTGTCAGATCGTAATATGTTGATATCTCTTCTATGATTGAGGGCACTTTGGAGAAACCAAATATTCAAACTGCTAAAATTTCTATGTACAATATAGGATCCAAAGAGGAAGAATTTTTATTAATTATCTAGATAGAACCTTTGCAGTTTTGCCCGTTTGGTACGGCAAATACAGAACCTATCCTCTAGTCGTACCTTCGCTCAATACTCAAATCTATAATTGAAGGCCACATCAATCGAGGATACACGACTGAAGGAATCAATAGTTCATCTCACCAAGTGGCGGACTTGAGGGGGCTGGCAAGGGCCATGCCCCCCCCCTAACATTTCCAAGCAAAATTTTTAGTAGTATAAGTCCATGATTTTTATTTATATTAAGATGAAGAATATAATAAAATTTCGATCACATATACCTTTTAATATCTTCTAGATAATTAAATTATACAAAACACTATTAGATAATATTACGAAGCACATTAGAAGGGACTGAAACATATATAAAATTTGAGTACTCATGTCAAGTCGATGAATTAATAGTCACTATGAAAAATCTAACTTAACTCATTGTGCTCAATTTTTACAAGGGTGTGTTTAGATCCTAAAAATTGGCATTGTATCGAATTGATAGCACTTTTCGTTTGTTTGTGGTATATATTATCTTACCATGGGCTAACTAGGCTCAAAAGATTAGTCTCATAATGCACATTTAAATTGTGCAATTAGTATTTTGTTTACTTAAATTTCATACTTCATGCATGCATCTTTTGGTACATTAAATGATTTGATGTGACAGAAATTTTAGAATTTCAAGTTAATTTCGGATGATCTAAACTTAACCAAAGTTGGATTTTTTCGCCCCCTTTATAAATAATTCTGGCTCCGCCACTGATCTGACCTTCCCCAAGCTTGGGTTTTCTTTACTTTTGCTCTGTCCATGCTTGAATCGCCTAAGTTGGGCTGGATATGCAGTTAGCCTTTTTTTTTCGGTAGCAAACGCAGTTAGCCTTATACAATTGACCCAGTCCACTAGGGCAAAATCACGGTGGAACTCGACGCCGCATCGGGGGCTGCTTTGTCTTCAGCCAGTTGTACGGTTTTCGTTTCTGGGCTTCCTTCATTTTCTTGTTTCGGCCTCGTTTCTTCTGTTTCCTCTCACGGTCGCTTCTTCGCCGATTCTGGACCCTCTTCGGTTGTGGAGAATCTCGAGGAAACTAGTTCGACTTGGATCTTTATTTATACCTTTATAACTGGTGACAAAAACTGCTCAGGTTTTAATCTGCAGGCCATGATGAAAATTAGCCAGAATTTACACGAGTGAAAGTTCATGGTCCATAAAAGGAATCATGCGTCTAGAATCGAGAATGAAAATGGACGTGCGTTGTTTTTTTCCTCGGTTCCTAGGAAAAAGGACTCAATTTGCCGTATGGTATATTGGCGATAAAGCTTCTTTTACATTGACGTGCAAGATTGATGGCACGTTTCATCTAACCACTGTAGGCATGGGGCAAATTGTTCAATTTTTTCCCAAAAGAACTGTCAGGAAACGAGAAAACAAGCAAGCAGAGAAGGTTAGGCTATGTTATTGTGTCATCTGGTGTTCTGGCGAACGATTGTGCGTCGGGCAAAGGAAGTGCTTCCAGACCGAGAAATGACCAGCCAGTTTGAACCTGGAAACGGTTTTACGCTCTGATCTCCACTAAAATTTCTGGATAACATTGAAAGCTTGACAGGAAAATTACAATAAACGAAATGTGATTAGTGCTGGGCAGGTTTTGAAACAATTTTAAAGCACCAAAGGATGCACCAGTTTCTTGATACTCCTATAAGCTTACCTCCTTTCCTCACCGCACACCATGGCTTCGCCCCTGTGGCCTCGTCTTTGTTCAAATTACGACCGCGAGACCTGGCTCCATTGGCATCCAGTGACATCTCCAATATGGTGTCTGGAAACTGGAATTGGATGCCTGAATTCTCCCTGCTCTCATTTTCCTGGACCAGGTAAGGGGTCTGCATTCTGCATGCGGATAATAGTGCGAAGCGGCCTGCGAAGCATACATTGTGCTTGTGTGCTTCACTAGAGCTGGAGGCGGCCTTGCAGACATGGCCCTAAAATTCTTGTCATTTTCAAGCTTCATGAACCCCTTGGTAGTGGAATTTGGCAGATGATCTGTGGCTGACATCTGCCGCACTACACACGGACCCAAAGCAACGGAGTTGGGAAGGAGGCCACATCTAGGATTGACATCTGCTGCACTGCACACGTACCCAATGTATTTGGTACTGGAATTTGGCAGCAGGCCCGAGCCTCTTGTTTGTTTGGTGCAACTCTCTGGGAAGTCATGTTTGGTTCTCTTGTTGGTGTAAACTGTCCAAAAACAGCTTCTCTCTACAACTATTTACTCTACTCTGGAAGCAGCACAATTACGAGTAAACTGTCCAAAACCAGCTTTACGAAACCCAGGAGCCAAAAAATTATGAAACCAAGTACACAGCAATAAAGCAAAACAATGGCAAGAGAAAAACAATAACCAACAAGAAACCTCATGCATTTCAACCGTTCCAAACCAATTTATTGATACTAAAAAGTAGGGGGCATAAAGCATAGAAAATACAGGGTCCAGAATGTAACCACAGATAATGATAGTCAGATACGGTGCAGACACCCAGCAAGACACCCAGCAATCCCTGCACTTGTGTTTGCTATAGCAAAAGCCAGCTCAAGCCAGGTGAATGTCTCGGCAGCAATCCTTTGGTGATAGTGTGATACACTTCTTTTTCGATTTAAGTTTTCAGATACAGTGGTGCCGGTCTTCCAAGGCAGGAAAGTTACTTGGGGCCAATATCCTTCAGCGCGCAGATCTGCTCCCTCCCCATAGCAGACTGGACAGTCACAACAAGATCCTTCCCGCTTTCAAAGCCTTCCTTAATCTGAATACAAAATGCAGAAGGATTATTGAGTTTATTTATTGGGCAATATAAACAAAACTGTAACTTCAGGAAGATACATTAACTCAGCTACATCGATACAAGTTATGCAACACTACTACTTCCAAGCAACAGAATTTTCTCACAGCAGGCAGTGTAGGTCCCTTATACAAAATCATTATGCAGCAACTAAGTTCCACAGCAAGCAATTTCAGTCCACATTCGGCATGTTTTTTTGCAATATGGTTGTCATGTCTGATCATTTACAACTTACAAGTAAAAAAGGTAAAAGTAGACAGACTAAATACACATAGACTGTCTATTTCTACAAAGCCCTACTTTCCACAATCCTTATAAATCAATTAACAAACTTCGAGGAGGAGAAGCTACTGAGAAAGAACATATGACTAAATACTTGGAAACCAACAAGAAAACTAAAAGGACTTAGGATGGAAATGTTTCCAAACAGACCTGGGCCACGAGAGTCTCATCAGTTGGGAGTCTAAGATCATCCTTAGTGTTGCCATCTGAAGTAAGAAGGCTCACCTGAAACAAATTAAATTAAATTATAAGACTGAATCTAACATTTAATTTATAGAAGAATGTAGCTTTACTGATTAGAGGAACATACAAATCCATCCTCTGATATGTCAATCAGCTGATACTCAGTACGGTTCACATGCGGAATCTACAAAAAAAAGGTGAGCTTGTGAGCGGCGTATGAAGTGAACCGTCAAAAGAACTTGGCTAAACAGGAAGAAAACTTACGTCACAGTTGTGTGAAGAAGGAACAATATCTTCAAGCTTTTTCCCGTTGAATATGTCTATGGCAACAAAGTGACATTTAGCGTGGCCATGCTTACCAGTCTTTGAGGTAGACACCTCCACAACCTTGTAGCAAATGATACTTTTAGTAACCAAACAAACTCAATAAAACAGAAATGAGTGTGTGATGTGACTTAAGTGCAAGGAGATTCCAAACAGTTTTACGACTAAACTCATGGACTGTTGCTTATACATCAGTCAAATCCATCAGAAGCTCAACAAAATGCAGGGGTAAATAAACAGAAGTGACCTTCCTATCACCTTATGATAATACAGTGACACCCTAAAATAAAGTAAGGTACACACAGAAGATTTTCCATGTTTAGACTCATCCTCTTTGACAATGGTTGCCAGACCAAAAGAAATTTCATTTTGACAACAAATTGGTTTTATCGACAAATAGGAAACATAACTTCACAGTTCCAATCCTACTAAAAAAAAACAGCCAATAACACAGGGGAAAAAGTCTATAGCCTCATAGAGAACATCACAGAGTCAGCAACATCAAGTTTACCTCTATGCCAGAACTGACAAGTGAAATCTTGGAATAATGGAAATCAGATATTCAAGATAATGTATTTTCCTGAAAGCACATTATCTGTTTGATCTCTTATTCCTATTATCTAGGAATAATGGAAATCAGATATCCCTCTGATCAAACTTCAAAAGATAAATTGTTTGATCACTTGGGTGGTAGCTCACTATAGATCAAGGGGTACAAACATCCTGACCATGATCAAGGACAAATAATGTGTACCCTTAAATATTCAATGACAAGCTTAGGGGAGCAAAAGAATAGCTCAACATGCTAACTAAATTATCCCTCTTGTAAGGGAAAAAAAATGTTACCCATTTGTTACTGATTCAGCTAGGTGCAATCTACTCTGAGTAAATGTCGTTTTTCTCTGATCTATTGCAAGGCAGATCAGATTTACCACACAAGACTGTTATTCTGTGATCAAAGCCCACTCGACTTGGCTGGCAACAGGAAAGTCTGGGTAACAACCGCAACTCCTACATCTCCTTTTAACTATCAGATATATCCAGCATCCAACTCCCCAAACCTCATACATCGCCTTTTAACAATCAGATGGTATATCCAGCATCCAACTCCCAAATATTCCATCCCCATATGGTGGGTCAACCATCAAAAGACAACAGTAACATCACCTATTCCCATCAAGCCATCACACTAGTACGACTAGAGACGACCACATACAACTCCACACCGCCAGTTCACAGCACAACGACGCGGATCGATACTAACCGTCCTAAAGCCGATCCAAAATCTAAGCACACATATACCTTGCAGGGACGGCCCTTGATGACGAGGAAGCCGTTCTTGCGGACGGTACCAGCCTGCTGCGGGTAGGTCTTGGACGCTCCAGCGTCGGCCTTGGATTCGAAGTGGTGCTCCTCCGAGTCCGACATGGCGATCCCTGCAAACAAAAATCCAAACCCCCAAACAACAAGATCCGAAAATTAGCCTCGATTCAGATTCCCCAGATTCCAGGAAACAAAAGAAATCACAAATCAAAAAACCTAGCAACTAAATTCTCAGCCAAATCTGAGCGGCGGCGGGTCAGAATTTCACCTGGGTCAAGCGGAGGCGGAGGAGCAGGGAGGAGAGGACGGGTGATTGATAAGCGATAAGCTCGCGAGGAATCCTAGGGTTTCAGGATATTTATACTGCTAACAGCAGGTGCACCCACCGCTTCCACCCGAGAGGGTACGGTCTGTCTCACTGACTGTGGGGCTTATCAGAAAACGGGCCCGCATGTCGGTGAGGCGGTATTAGGTACAGATATTGAGTCAATCTGAGCCGTTGGTTTGGTCGGGGGATCGGACCCGTGTACGGCTCTTGGGGTAGGGCATCTTCTCGCGTTTGAATCACGCCATGGACGGCTGAAAGCATCTTTCCTCCTCCTTTCCTTTTTGCTCGCCTTTTTTTTTTTATTTACTTCCTTTCCTTTTCAATTGATTGAAAGACTTTTGATCTCCTTTTCAGCGTCTCCTTTGCTGATCAGCGATAAGAAAACAATTGTGCGATAAGATCATAAGAGAGGGAACCGCTATTTTACAAGTGCATGTTTTTTTTCACCCTCTCAAGCTTAGGTTTTGGTTTCTATGGACTAAACTTTTTTTAATCCTAGAGACTAATAAAAAAAAGTCTCTCCAAGAGAGTCTTTTAGGGACTACAATAGAAAAAGTTTTAAAAAAAAGTCTCTTCTATTTAGTTGAGTAGAGACTAAAAGAGACTTTTTAAAAAGGATTTTTTTAGTCCCACTAAAAAGTTTCTCTAAACCAAACAGTACCTTAGTTGGATCATCATGGATTGTACGGGGCGACGATTCACATTAGTTGGATGATCATGGCGGGGCTTCCGCACACAACACATGAACCATCCATGCGCCAGCGCCTGAAATCAAGGTCAATTTCAGGCACATGTATATAGTGTACGGATTGTGCGATCAGAAAACAATCGGGCATGAACGTATCAAACCTCTTATTCCGGTGATCTAATAACGCACTGTTCTTGCGTGATCATCAAGCTTTGTTTGACGTGACCGGCACAATCGTTCGAAAATATGAGAGCGGCTCGTATAGTAAAAGTCAGACCATAAAGAGAGAGTAATGTTTGATTCAAAGTTTTAAACGCTCGATTCATTACCTTCTAGTTTGATTTAAAACTTCAGACTATGCAATACACAGGATAGGAACGACAGTACTGAAGTAGTGAACTAACAATCAATCTACACAATCGTCAGCTTCTCTGTGTGCTCATTGCACATAAGTACGCCGCCAAGCAATTGTTTACTAGACCTGATAAAATGCTGGGTCGGATCGGGTCAGATTAGGGTGGGAGCGGAAAAATTATCAGATCAAAATCTTTTGTCCAAGCTATATTGGGTTGTCTCAAATTATCAAATCAAAATCTCGAATTTGTTTACTTTGTGTCAGCTATATTGGGTTGTCTCAGATTATGTCATGGGCCAAAATTCATGATCTGGATTTTTTCCCCCTTTGATAGGTAGCGTGGAGTTGAGGCCCATGATTAGGTACATTGTTTACTAGACCCACCAAACTCATTGCACATGTTAAAATCTGAACTTTTACAACATGATGTTTAATTTGCCACTTTTCCTACTTGTCTTGTGTAAGAAATCGTCCGTGTTTGTCTTGCAACGCGCTGCTCGGCGCTGCTCACGCTGAGTCGACGAGCGCGATCGTGTCGCGACACGCCGTCTCGCCGAGAGTTGACGAAGCGCCGACTCCAAGCGGCCCTGGCGTTTCCTTGTCGGGTCCGGTTGGTTTCCTTGTCGGAGCCGGATTGTGCGCCCGTTACCATACACAAGGCATTGGATGCCTTTCGCCGCGTGACACTGTTGAATCCCAGCCCGCCTTGAGCGTAAACGTCTCGCAAGACAGGGACTGGAGAGCTTGAGGTGGCGACCTCGGTGGTGGGGCGGATTTCACGGCGGTGGGGCGTATCCTCGGCGGAAGGGCGGATTCGACGGCGGTGGGGGTGGTTTGTCGGGCGGTCTTCCTCGTCCTCTGCGTCGAGGGTGCCGGTACGCTTCAGCCTTGTTTCCTCAGCCTTGTTTGTTAGCTTTGCTTGTAGATCTCGTGAGGAATCCATGAATGGTTGTAGCTCTTGTGTTCGGTAGTTGTAAGTTTGTGTGCCGGGAATGGGGTATTTGCCGATTTGAGTTTCATGTGGTGGGGGTGGGGTGGGTGGCGGGGGTGGGGAAGCAGAGGAATGGTGGTTGTCGGCGGGGTTGGGTGGGACGCGACACGGTCTGATCTACACTTGTGCTTCGATTCGATGTAGGATTGCAGATCTACACTTGTCCGATTTCAGTTTCTGTGTTATGGCGATGTGGATTTCGATTTTGCATCCTGGGGGAAGCAAATGTAGCAGAGAAGGAGGTAGGAGGGGTGATGTATCTTGTAGTCAAGTACCGTGTTCAACATTTTTTGTTCTATGTCTCTCTCGATCTGCTTGATGACACTGATTCGTAGGTTGATTGAGAATGTAGGGAGGAGAATGTATTTGTAGGGGGTCTTGTGAGAAGCAGGATGTAGGGGGTCATGTGAGAAGCATGGCCAATGAACAGCTGTTGATCTCAATGTTTGTGTAATGAGGATGGTGAAGGCCGTAGCCATGCCTGGTAGTCAGCAGAGGCCCTGGTTGCTCTTGGCCATGTTTTTTTTTGAGGGAACCTCTTGTCTATGACATGGAAACCATGATAGGTGTGAAACCATGGAAATCATGAACTTGTACTCTTTGATACTCACAGCTGCATTTCATTGATGCCTGGGTGTAAATGCTTCGGATAACTAGTTGAGTGAAATTGCTCTGGAAATGCAGTTGTGACACTATTTTAATTTAAACATCACAGGCTTAATTGGAGTTGTGCAGTCTGAACATTGTGTCTGACAGAGATACACAAGTTGATTGGATTTGCTTTTTTCAGTAAATTTTTTTTTCAGTTCAGAGACTGAATTTAGCTCAACAGAGCTTCGTCATATGTTGTTGTGCAAGGTGTAGGGCCACATAATCTGGTATAAGTAAGTATAACTAGTGTTTGTATTTCTTATTTGGAGATGGAGAAGATATTGAGGAGGGTTAATTTGGTTTGGAGCTAAGAAAGAGAGGAGGGGATCGGGGTTCAGGGGACAACAGGGAAACAGAACCTTTTGTCTTCTTAGCTACTGTGTCTATAAAATTTTTAGGATAGGCTAGGTCTGTCACTCAGGCAGCCCTGTTGGTTGCCTATGGATAAATTGGCTTGGCTGTTGGCCTACATTGAATTTTTTTTTGTGGTTGTCTGGTTGCCTATTTCCTGGATGAGAGTATGTGTTGCTTTTGGGATGTCTTAAATTCTGGTGACAAGGATTGATGCTCTAATTTTTCATAAAGCTGCTTGAATGAGTATGATTTCTTTTCCTTTTTTTGCATCTCGTTGAGCTTGAGCTTGAGCTTACACGATACACAAAGTTGCATTTTCAGTGAGGCTTGTTATGTTATGGCTTAGGAACAAAACTAACTCAGTTGCTCTTAAAATACAGCCATGACTGTTTATTGGAGTTGCTTAATTGTAGTTTATAATTTTTAGTAAAATAGATTCCTGATTCCGGTTTGGATACTTAAGTTTTAACAGAGCTTGGTGATGTTGTTCAAGGACTAGGGTCTACCGACACAAAATCTGGAATCAGGAAATAGATTCCAGATTCCCATAGTTCAGTACCATGTTTCAAGATTATGATATGCTTGTTTAGTGTTGTAACTTTTGCCTTTTTCATATCTCCTGTTGTAGTTGTCCACACATTATGAAATTTGGTCTGTATGCTAATCTGAGTATGTACTTGCTAATTAAAAGGTCCTGCACACACATACAGGAGTACAGGAGAAGTGGGTAACAAGAGTTTATAGCATTTGTGTTGCTTACGGGTTCTCCTGGTCCCTCCCACGTTTCATGTCTGTAGAAAATGTCTTGCTACGTCCTTTTGCTATTTCAGTTAGTCTCTGCATAGCAGCATGTCTGTAGACCAAGTTAGGAAGGTCCTTTGTATTACTAGTACAATAACAGTTAGATTACAAGTTGGGTTCCATTGCATGGCTTGGGCTATTTTTTTTTTTAGATAAGATTGAGCAGCCCAAACTTACAATTACTGTATGCCCATGCCTTATTTACTCCAAAGCCTGCTCATCAGCTGCTTGATCCTCTGGTTGGATTCCATAGAGGACATAGCAGCGGTTCTCTGGTGTTTCCAAAACGTAGACGCCACCATGCCTGATTGGAAGTGAAGGCTGGCTCTCTGGATTCAGCCAATGTTGTTTTTTTTCTAACATACCCAATGCTTGTGGTTCTAGTCTGCACCTGTATTCAGCCAAAGTTTTAACAGAGCATCAGTTTTGCATGCAGTATGATTATTTACATGGCTTCATTTTGGGATTTTTTTTGAGAGTATGTGTCCATTCTTGTGGTTGTCATCAATACTTTTAGGATTTTAGGGTCTGAATGAGAGTATGTGTTGCTTTTAGGATGTCTTAAATTCTGGACACAGGGATTGATGCTCTAATTTTTCATAAAGCAGCTAAGTTGGCTAATTATTTACCTTTATTCAACTCTGAGGTTGTTAAGGTGAACTAATTATATTATCATCAATCTTGTTTGCATTTTTGTAAACCACATATCATTTTTTTACTTAGGGTGGTGGGAGGGGATTCCACCTCTCATAACGCCGACATGTTATGAGATCCTGTTGTGTTGTGGTGTTTTCTATGCCTACGAGTGGACTGATTGCTTGCTATCTAGCATTACTCTGCACTATTATTATCTATACTCTCTGAACATTATATAAACTTTAGAAAATTTACATAATCAGGGGGGGCATAGCCCACTATGGCCTCAATGTAGCTCCTCCAGTAACTGTAGATGTCTAATGTCTTGTGAGGCAGATTTAAAAGCGGTTTGTGTAGTTGCGAAATGTTGATTACTTACGACTTCATTTCCTAGTTTTGTCTCTTTTGGTCCATCATTTATTGTTTTCATAAAGATATTTGCATGTCTCAGTAGGCATGGATTCCGATGAATATGTTTCGGATGAGTCATTAAATGGTGATAGTGATGATGAGTTGTCTGATCAGATGACTTCTGAAGATGAGGACAACAACGAAGCTACCAATGCTGGCCAGGTGCTAATATTTCTATTTGTTTTACATTTCTATGTGTGCCCTAGTCTGTTTATACTTATCTGATATATCTTCTTTCATTTTGTTAGATTCCAAATCCTTCTGATTTAAGTGAGATGGTCAATACTTTCAAACATGTGCAACAAGCGATCACAGGAGTATGTTCTAAACCATCTTGTTTCCTCATTTGACTTTCTTTATGTAATTTGTGCTTCTCAATTGTACCTGACATGGTGACATTCTTTGTTCTCAGTTCTCTAAAATTGTTCAAGGCATGGGTAATCCAAGGTGTTCTGGTGTCAGGACACGTTCTGAAACGGTACATGTGCTAGCTAGTCGATTTCATTTTAGTTTTGATTTGTCCGATGTTGTATTGAATGTAGTATCCTAACAATTTTTTTCTCCTCTTTCCATTGATTTCGAGTAGTCGAGCAGCTAGAGGTAGAGGAAAGGGAAGTCAAGTCCTCGCTGGCGGTACTTCAGGTGGACAACCTTCAAAGAAATTTGGAAGTAGGTTCAACGACCGGTACTTTGGACAGGATATAATTGCAAATTTGGATGAGCGGAAGAGGAAGATAATTGTTGATCGAGGATTTGGAGTTCGCTTCAAGTATGATGGTCGTTCAGCTCCCAAAGGTTTTGTGCAAAGTGGATAGCGGATCAAGTTGACATTAAGTGTGGTGACATTCTTGTTGGAGGCGGTGATCCCGTTTGACCCGGTGGGTCGTGCACTTATTCTTGGGGATTCCCATTGGTGGTCTTGATATCAAGGAGATGCACATAATCGATTCGATGAAGAAGGACTTTCTAGACAAAATCAAGGTTCCTTCTCTCCGTTCGATCAAGTTCTTTGGGAAGAAGTTGATAGAAGAGACACTTGATGATGATGATACCTTCGGATACTTCATGGTTGTTGCCTTGTCAACCTTTTCAGTGCTCTAACTCAAATACTCTCCCGGCCCATATTATCTTGGACCCCTGATTGATGTTAGTACGGTCAAAGATTGGAATTGGTCAAAACTGGTATATGACTGGATGCTTGCTTCCATAAAAAACTATAGGAGCAAAGGTAGGTGGTGTGATTGGTGGTCGTAGATACTTCCTTTCCGTAAGTGCTCTTGTATCTTTTGATTTTGTTACCTGCATCCATTGCTTCCTATTCTTAGTTGCAATAGTCATTCCATTTGTTTGATATATGTAGGGTTACTATCTGGACTTCTTGTGCTATGGACGATATAATCAGCTGCCCACAGATATGCCTAGGATCCATTCTTTGGAAGGGCTCAATGATTAAAACGTATTCTTCATATGATCATGTGTCGGCAATACTTATGGAAGGAGACAGGGTGAGTTCATATTATTGGTCTCTTTATGAATTTTATGTTTTTTTTTTTTTTTGTTATGGTGGTCTTTAGACTTAAAAGGTCAGTAAATATGTCGACAAGAAACAAATGCTGTTTTTGTGTAGGTCAAACCTTTTCTAGACACATTATATGCAAACAAACTATAAAGTTGAAGAGTCTTGTGAGGACTTTAGGTATACTATGGAACACCATTTGGGCTTCATTAGGCGGAGGTATGCTTCAAATGAATAAACTATGTTTAGCTTATTGTGCTAGATATGTATGTCCAGTAGTGTCATGTGCTTGTTGTAGGTATCTTTTACATTTCACATGTCCTGAATATTTGATGAAAAATAACTTCAGCCTTTGTGGAACTTCATACTCTTGGTGTTAAAGCAATTAACCTAACAAGTGGTCTCGATGGAATGAACTTGTAATAGAGCTGTTATATCTGCTTGGTTTTGTGCCCTTTTTCTAGTTGTTTTGAAGCTCTCTTATCCTAGGTGTGCCTACTCTGAGTTAGAATGGTGGGATTTTTTTATTTTAGTGTGATGTGATCATTCTGTCAAAGCTTCTAGGGTGATTGAATTAGAGATTGTTTATGTAGTGTGGAGTTGAATTCCTTCTTGTTGAAGTAAAAAACAATTAAGTCGAATTCCTTCTTGTTTATATATTCTCGGTTCGGTTGATGGCCTATCTAACACTACCATTAATCATCCTTCTTGTTTTTAACTACATTCTGAGGACAAAGATTGTTTGCATAAGATTTTCAGAGAGCATCACGGAAGACTTGGCTATACACGCCCCGATACACTTGTTGCCAAGATGTTCACATATATGCATACTATTGCTATGGCACGTGGTGCTTCACATTCTAATGCTCGGCCCGAGAGTTCGTGGCGAGAGCGGCTAGTGCGAGTCATGGTAATGGTGATGGTGAAGATGATAATGTGGCTCCCGAAGAATCTAAAGTGCCTTTGGCTTCTCCAGGACTTGTAGATGTTCCAAAAACGGTTACGATGCGCCAAGTGTTCTTTGGCACTAGTGCTACCGGGCCGGCCCAAGAGGAGAAAAATGGTATTGCCGCCGGGCCGTTGATGTTGCCGGCACTAGTGGTACCTCTTTGTCAAAGAGGTGAATAATGGTAGTGCTCTATTTGTTGGTGTTCTTTGTCACTAGTGGTACTGCTGTCAAATTGGTCAATATTTCAAGTGCTCCCGATGTTGGTGTTTCTTCTACTAGTAGTAGTGCTGTCAAAGAGTTCAATATTTCAAGTGCTCCTGATGTTGGTGCTTTTTCTTTGCTGCGCCGCCGCCACTATAAGCACGTAAGATGTGGATGTTAATTGTAAAGAGAGAGAGACATCTGACTCAGAGTTGTATGGTTAGATTATTGGGAACCCGCTTGTGGTGCTGGTAAAGAGAAGCCTACTCGTTGTGACATCACCGAGAACTTACCTCGTAATACTTCTAATGAGAATGGTACATGGATTTATCTTGTTTATTTTGGTTTAGCATATTAGTGCTTGTTAACTGTTTTGTATGTCGTGTACTAGTTTTGTTGAATCTTAGTGGAATAATGCAATGTATCTGTAGTATTCCATCTGTAGTAGCATCTGCCTCCCTCCCCTTGTTTATTACACCAGTGTTTCCATACTATGGCTTTGTCCTATCTACTCTACTCACTTGGTCGGCTACATTTCGAACTAGTAATAAGATAACCTCGGCGAAAAATTTTTATTTGGTCAGCCTCAACTATGGCTATGTGTTCTATTTTGTAATATCTTGTAGTTATCTCCGTTCTCCTTGTTAATAGAAAACTGATTGTCGCCAAATTTGAGTATATTGCTGCTCATCATTTGCAATATCATCTTGTGCTTGTATTGGCCACCACATTCTAGTTAATTTCCTTATGACGTCATAATGTTAGGCACTGATAATGTATAATGATGCCCTCAAATTTGAAAGACTGAAACTACACCCTATTGGTTTGCAAAACTTGTGTTTGGGTTCTACTTGTAGATGAGTATATTTTTTTTCCCACCTAAACAAGAGGGATGTCCCGTGTCCATGTACTCGGTGTATTAGCAAGTTGACACAAGACAAGAGGCATGTTTGATTAGCCTGTAGGTCATCATGTAGTTAGGGAAAGCACCATTTTCTTTGTTGCACATTTATTCTTTGGAATTACAATTGTGTCACAAATAAATTGTTGATTAGGGTATAATCATAATATAACTAGTCTAATCAAGAAGGCTACGGCAATGGAATTGCTCGGGCCTTACCCTTTTTCTTTATGCATCTATTTACCGAGTCACCACATTCTCCATTATTCAAGTTCTTTTTGCCTACATCGTAGAAAAAAGTTTTGTTTATTATCCATTTCTCGTATTGCACACACAAAAGTAGTAAATTGCATACTTTAGTTTCTCGCAATTATAGTGTTGAATATGTGCAATATCTAGTTTTCATGATGAATACATAATATCTACTTATAATGTGTAATTTTTAGTTGCTGATAATTAAAACCCATTTATATTTTTTAGATCTAGGATGATAGATAAATGGTCTTAGAGTAGATTATGGACAAGCTATAGGGATGGTGTTAGAGTAGATCAATGGACCGAGGAGGAATTCGCTTGATCATATAAAGGTGAGGAGTGTTGTTTGTGGTCCGTGGTCCGGGGCTCGAGGTCTTGTAACCACCGCCCTAAGATGAGCATGGGAATATATCCACGAGATGGTGGGTCCGTCGAACCTTTGTATCGCTCCGATTTTTCGAGTCGTGGACAAGGATCCTATGCAAGATATAAAAATCCAATGTCCTTATGTGAACCGCATAAAAGATATCTCCACTAGTAATTAAAACAAGAGGCATCTTAATCGATGCCTATTCGTGTGAAAGCCGCAAAATAAGCCCGCATCTTGAGCTTGTTAATTATTGTTACTATCAAACGTGCCCATCAAATTCAAATTCAAATCCACATCATAGAGTGTAGATGGAAGTGCCACGTTCTCTTGTGTCACCGCTATTGTTATCTTGTTGTGTTTGAGCAGCTTTTATCTTATTGGCACCAATGTGGATCAATATTGATTGACTAATTCTAAAGCTTTGCTTAACATACTCCATGTGTTAGTATATTCGGCTACTATGGGGCGTCGTCATATATGGGGTAACAATAACATCGGTTTCAACAAACTGTTGAGTAGATATAGAAGATCCACATGGACCGGTCCATGGTAGTTCAAAAAGCAGCTAAAAGCATCGCTCACAAAGGGCACCGATGTGGGACAATGAAGATGAATGAATTAAGAGGTTTAACCTCTCAAACCCTCGTTGGTCATCTTTGGTGTCGAAAGATCGTGGCGGGCATTGTATCGCTTTTTCTTTCCTCCTAAGTATTGTTAGCCCTATGGGGTACCGCCCCCCTTTTTTCTTCCATCTTCCTGGTTATTGTTCACAAGATCGCTCACATGAACATTATGTCTCATTGCCCTCAACTCTTCCTCAAAATTTAATCTTTCATCTCTAGTGATCAACACGTATAATGTAAACCGAGTAGATTTGAATTCTTAATTTTTTCGAAACATTGACTCGTAGTTAGTTGTATCTCGTCATAATGGAGTACTTTCAATTGGGAGTTTATGGCACCTATTGTTGTCGCAAATCCTAATGAAGTGGTTAATTATTTTGCCAATGATTATTCTTTGAGTTAGTGGCTGCTTATTATTTTTAAAAAAACCATTTATCATGTGCTTTAAACTGTGGTTGGTTTTGTGACAAGCACAATTGTAATCTTTTATAGTATTTGTGGTGTTTGTTTGAATGTTTCATGGTCGAATATGTGTCTACCGCAGTTTTAGCTTACTATTAAAAACCAAAGGAGATATATGTACATGCTACTAAATTTGGTATGAGAAGTGCCATGAATGCATAGTTTCTTGTACATTGTTGTTGTATTATATGTTGCCTATCAGTCATGGTGTTTGTTCCTATTTATTCATGCCAAAATTTCCATTTCCCTGCACTTCTATTCATGCGGTTCTATGAATGGTATTGTAGTAAAATTTTTTTTTCATGTTTTTTTTGCTCAGACTCAGTTCAAATAGATGGGAAGAGGAAAAGAGTTGTATCATCACACACAAGCTCGGATCTTCGCTTCCGGTCCAAAGAAAAAAGACAAGGAGAGGCAGGGGGCTTCACAAGGTCTTAGCCGGGGACGATTCGGTTTCCATGAGTCCGCGTGAAGATGAGCTTAAGGTTGAGTACACGGTTTAGTGGTTTCAAACCCATTACTTCGGAGTTGGATCTACGTTGGACAATCCCCGTAGATCTTGATGAAGCTCCTCTTCAAACTTCTAAGAGTCCAAGCAAAGGGAAGCGGAAAGACCATGCATCTAGCCCGCCCCCGTCAATTGAACTACTCTCTTCGATGCCTCACCGTGTGTTTGTTATCCGTAACTTTGTTATTGTATGCGTTCTATTTTTATGATGCTTTATTTTGTCCCTATATGCTTGTTCGAGATCATTGTTGCTACAAGGAAGGGCAAGAAGACAATGAATGCAGCTCAAAAGTCGACGCGGTCGCTTAAACGACACTGGTAAATCTCCACCGAGTCGTCTTTGAAGATGGTAATAATGGAATGAAGCGGGTCAGGTTTCCCGTGGACCTAGATCCTTGGGACGCTCTTTGAATGAACATGGTGCTCCCTGCCGATCCTCAAATTGGTTAGTAATTTTAATTTTGCACTTTGTTTAGCGGTACATTTTGTATTCTCGGATTAGTTGTACATGTTTTTTATCTTCTATAATAATTTCTTTGAATAGGGGAAAACAGACACATGTCAAGACTCATTCTATTAAGAAGCCTCTTTGTATTCTTTAATAGTCCTAGTATGCCTTCTATGAGATTGCTAGAGGATGAGGATGATAATGGAAACTTTGTAGAAGATCCTAATCTGAGGCGTCCTTTTCCTCTTCACGCCATCTATTCCTTGTCTGTTGAGAGAGCTAAATCATGTCCCTTTGTTGGAGTGGGATATGCAAAGGCAAGTGTTGCGGGTACCGATGTCCACCAACAAGTCAATTTGTGGTACTCCTCTTTGCCATTTCATTCTACTCTTTGTGTTTGAATTATCCTATTGTGCACGACTTAGTATCATTATCTAACAGAAGCGTCATTTCTTGGCCGCTCCCTTCAATCAACCTTTGTGCCTCTAACATGTAATCAGTCCCAAAGGAGCTACAATGCCCATTGTATAATGGATTTCTCCGGTCTTAGATGCATTTATACTTTAGAGTTCATTAAAATGACTATTTGGATGTTTCTTTGTGATTGGAACACCTTTTGCGTGATTGTAAATGCTTTTGGAAGTTTTATGAGACACCTTTTGGATGAATGTAACACCTTTGTTGAAGATTTTTGTGATTGGAACATATGTTTGCAGGAACTAATAAGTGGTGTAGTCCGAGCGTATTAGGAAACACGCCTATGAGTAACTTATTGACATGAAGCACTTGTTTTTTTTCTGTATTGTGTATATTTTTAACTTGGGTTCTTGTTTACTTGCTTGAGAGAGCTCTTTGGATTTTCTACCCCTTGAGAGATGGTTCGCTCGAAAACTCTAGCGGCAAGCAAGTCATTCAAACAGATGAAGCTTACTTTGAGCCTTCAAGTTCTAAAGTTCTTTGTTCGGCGCCAAAAGCGGCTTGCACAACCTAGCCAATACAAAAGAGCCCGCTTTTCTTTATGCTTGATTCGTAAGATTAGAGTTAGTAAGGAGGAGGGTGACTTGTATCAAATTGCTTTGGAGATGGGTGCAGATAGAGCATATTCCAAGTGAGTATCTTTATGGTTTTATTTCTCTCACTCTTGTGCCGCTCTTTGTTTTTACGATGCGGTCTTCATGGTTTCATTCATGTTGTAGCCTTGAGGTTGTCAACTTCAATGGTGTAAGATTGCGGTTGGGTGCTCTTGTGTCTTTGAAGCCGGGAAGAAAGTGTTAGCTACTACGTTATCAATTCTCTATGCCGACTCATGTTTTAAAGGAAGCACCCTCGGACTTCAAGGAAGCATTATTTCTTCTCGAAAGTTGGGGTTAGTTTTTCTGAAATAATTATTTGTTTAATGCATGTCCTCGTATGTCATTACTCATTGCAATTTTGTTACTTAGGATTTCCTTATTGGCAACCATGGTTACAATGATGGAAATGAGAATCAGCTTCGTGCAAATGCGAAATGTTTTGATGGTGCTAACAAAGCTCGGTTTGGTTGGGTATGACTAATGGTATCAATGTAAGTATCCTAATTGCATTGTATTAAGCGTTGTTTCTTTTTTCCTTTTTAAATGGGAAATTGTCTTTTCGTTTTGCGGATGTATTTCCCTATCTTTTTAATGGCCGGTGGTATGTTGTTGTTGTTGTTATTAACAGGAGATGGTTACCGGTGTTGGATCCTTGCTCCATGTGCTTGGGATACGACTTAGCTTTCAAAAAGCTCGAAGATGAATTTGTGAGTATCTTTTTAATTTCGGTTTCTATGTTTTGTTATCTTGTTACAACTAAACATGAGGTTTGTGTCGTGTTGCTTTTCTGAAATTTAGCGGCCAAACATTGAAGAAATCTGGAAAAAGGTGGTGAAAATTGACTATGGATGGCATGGTTACAAAGTGGAGTATGAAAAAATTTGGTTCGATTGGATCCGAGTAAGTGAATTTCAGTTGAATGATTAGTTCATTTATATTCATGATGTTTGTATGCCTCCTAGTTTGTAACTCTCCTAGTATACTTGCGAGTAAATGTCAATGACAGTGGAATCACGTGCAATGATGAATATTGAGCACTTTGATCTTGGAGTCGGTATGAAGGAGAAGTACACTCGAAATGATGTTCGCAATCTTCGCATCAAGTATCTAAATCATTTCTTTGTTTTGCTCGAGAATATTGCGCTTAATGGTGCATCCCAAATTAGCGGGGTAGTATTACTTGCATATTTTCTTTGTTTCCAATTGGTTCCCTTCAATGCAATGATTTTGGATCGATTATAGTTTCCTTTTTCGGTGTATGCAGAAAAGTTTGGATGTCACGGTTGATTACAGTCCATGATCTATGTGTGGAGTTAGATATGCTTCCTTAGGTTGTTAACATGTCATGTGTCTATGTTAATGTTGAGAGCATACTAAATGTAAACAAGCTAGTACAATTTATGTCAATGGTTCTTGGTACAATTTGGTTGTAAAGTGGATGATACTACTTTGGCCGGATGTTATGTTAAATATTTTCTATGATTGTCAATTTTTCTGGTGACTTGAATTCGTAGGTAGTTGTGTTTCTCTAACATGTTTTGCAGGAAATGGAATTCCTATCATAACGTCCCCGACTATCTTTTGATCTAGGTTCATGATTAAACCCTTTTTTTTTTTCCTGTCATATTGTTTGCATGTACTATAACTTATGTGTTAACATTTTGTTTTGTTTGCTACAGTCGTGGCGGGAATGGCACTGAGGGTTCCGAGTTTGATGAGAAGGACTATGATTCTAAAATGCGGGAGCTCTTTGTAAGTAACATGAAATATTATTTTTTTAAAAAAAAATTATCTACTTGTTCTTGGTTTAACGAGCTTTAACTTGAGAGCCAAGTGGTATCTAATAATTTTACCTCTATATGTTCATGTATTACAGGACCACGCGCGGTTCTGGATTTCTTCAGTTCATATGATGAAGTTTTTGAGAGTTTTGATGACATGGGCCTCCAAGAGAATCTTCGAGAGGTATTTATGCTTATGGTTGGCTTGGAGTATTTTTGTATTAGCCTATTTGCCTTTTACATGGTATATTCCTCTTGAGTGCCTCCCTTCTAGCATGCTTGTGTTGTGGTGAAGGCCCCTAGGCTTTGCAGTTATGCCCCTTGGGATTTTTTCTGTCTATTGTGATTTGTGGTTTAGTTTTACTAGTTATCTGTGCTCTTGGTGGGAGCCTCTTTCCTATGGTTCGCTCATGCCATGGTTGGAAAATTCAAGGATTTTATAAACCCTTTCTGTGTATATCCTTGTATAGCTAAGTTTTACGTTCAAATCATTTGGATTTGAGTTGTGAACAAGGTTGACTATATATAATTGTACAACTGCCTTTGTCAGTAACTCATTTTGCACAATCTTATTAGGATAAGTCAATCTTGGTAATTGACTTGGTTGGTTTAGGTACGTTGAGGTGGGGAATTTGTTTAGTCCTTTTTTTTCTTTCTTTTTCCATTTTTGTCAACCTACCATATAGCTATCTGTCTTCATCTGCATATTGAAAGTTCTGGAACCTAAATTTACTATCGGGTCCGTGAAGGTCGAACATCGGCCTTAGTTCATTTTCTGTACATGTGTATTCCAGCCAATTGACTCATTTGAACTCAACCCCTCCCCTTGCCTTTAGTTCAGCACTGATTGCTTTAGGAGGGATCCTTCTTTCTATGACGGGTTAGTTACTATCGGTCTTACAAGGCGATGATGTTTCATGTTTGCCTTTCCCTTCTTGTTTTGTTTTTCTTGTTTAACCTGGTTGCAATCTAGGATTTTAATCACCAGGTCTTCTTTCCACTTTTCGAGGCGGTGAAGCAATGTTTTGCCGACCTTGGTCACTTTATGAGTGCATCTGTCATGGTAAGTTGAACGAGAATCCTCGTCCATTATAATTTTTTATCGGATGATGATGAGAGATTTGCTTATCATTTCATAAAGAAAGGGAAGGTACGACATGCCATGTTTATAAAAACCGGACTCGAGGCCCCAAACACAACCAACACGGACTAAAGAAACTTACCCAAAAACTACATAACTACGACCACGGTCGTCAAAACCCTGAGGGGTCGGTGACTTAGCTTAGGATCTATCCATTAGAATTTCAACTGGAAACATTTGGTCCTTTTAGTTATATTATTTCATGTTCTATAATTATATTAGGTGGGTGTCATCATGTCATGAAGCAGACATGAAAAACGACTTAGATATAATCTATATGTTTCCTTGTATAAATAGCAAAGAAAGTTATTGTACTAAACAAACTATACATGTAAAAGAAATTTATTTCAACATGCTCATTTTAGAAGTATACCGCATATTTGGGACATACCGTAAAACCCTAAACAAGCCGGCCTAGTCAATTGGGGATTCCTATTAGATTTTCTATTTGTCTAACTTGTCTGCAGTAACTACAAGGCTCTGACTTTATGTTTGGTTGAACTATGCACCTTCTCTTGTAACAAAACATGTTTTAAGTGTACATTGTTTTCTCCTTGGTTTAGGTGGCCTTTATTACCGTCATATATCCATGCCTTATACTACAATATATGGGCCATCTTTGCATTTTACGTTGAAGAACACATTTCACATGCCGACAAGTTTTTTATGATACTATCCGGGTTTGTTGTCGTCCCTCACCCCATATCATATAGCTACACTTTGCCTTTTTTTAATACTCATATCAACACTCATCCTAGATAATTGTCGTGTTCTCTTATTCCCCACCCACCCAAGCATTCTCTCTCTCTCTCTCTCCGCCCAAGCTAACTCACTTTTTGCTTTGTTTATTGCGGTTTGTGCTTGCCCAAGCCGTTTATGTCCTTGTCCTTTCATAGAAAAAAGTGCTTGAAATATACTTGTATTTGGTGAGTTATAATTGTACTATCTGCAAGCTCCTTGTTCAAGAGCTAGATTTTGTATTTATTATATACATATACTTGTACTTATATATGTATAGTATAATTGCAGTAACAACATGTAGTATTTGCACTATTTGAAATGTGCAATTTTTATATTCTTGCTTTGTAATTTTTGAAGGTCATATTCATTGTGCATTTTTCAATGAGAATGTCTACGTTCTTGTTATAAACCGGGCTTCTTGAGTGCTAAACTTAATATTGATGTTTGCTTAATCCCTTTATATGCGAGAGAACTTGTCCAGGCCGAAAGTATGCAAGCTATACCGTGTTGAAGGAAAGGTTGCACTTTCTATACAATCTTTTTATGCGCCAAGAGTCAGCTCATTATTTGATCTCGTCTTTGTGCTTATTGGATGCATGAATGCATATAGAACCATCGAAGGCCATCTATTTGTCCTCCAATCTTTGTTGTGTGTGAATGCAGATCTCTTTGGATGTAAGCTTTGAGAGAAGCTAGGTTGAACCATCATAAGGGGTCCACTATGGATGATAAGTCAAGATTGATGTTCCTAGTGGAGAAAGTTTGGTGAGTAGAACACTAGTTGTAGTCACTTCTGTCTTTGTGCTGGCAATTTCTAACTATATGTTACGTGATTTCTTTGCTTTGTTTGCTAGCTATCTAAGCTCGGTTTTACTAGCTATATGTTGTAGCAAGCAGCCTAGGAGTATGTGTGTGTGTTAAATTTTGGCTTTTTTGTTTTGGATGTTCATCCATGAAATCTTGGCATTATGAGTGATTAGGCAGTCCCAGCCCCCAAGTAAACCATGCTTAGTTTAAGAACAAGATCTTGTCTTTACCTAGGTTTAAAAAGCGGTGATGGCCACCGTTCACGGACTCTTGGCTAATTGTTAAATAGGCTCGAAGTAATTATCTGAGTAAATTAGTACCCTGTATGCATAGATGTATTGGTGTAATGCGAATGAGGCGGCTCGGTGTAGTCACTATCGAAAATCTGAATGAGCATTGAGGATCTACTAGTCTTGATGATGCGTCCTTTGTATCTCTATCAAGTTCTCTTTCACAAGTGATTTCTGATCATGTACATATCTACATTACTCTGTCTTTGTGCCTCTCCTCTGCTCTCATTTTCCACTCTGTTAAACTAATATCTTCTCTTTACCACTTTGTTTAACTAATATCTTATTTTGTTATGCGGCATTATTCAAAGCTTTGGCGTGTACCAACCTCTTTGTGTTGATTGTTTTCAGGCTGCTGCTCTCAATGGCTCTGACTACAACCACACAACCAAATCGTTAGTGCTAGATTGGATGCCCGGCAGAAGTATCTCGAACTATGTCTTTGCATTTCAGTTTGATTGTCATCGAGTCGAGATAGAGAGGAGGGTCCATTTTGTGATTGATAAATTTGCGAGCATGGTCTTAGATCGCTTTCCACAACATATCGGGTTAGAATACAATGCATCTTGTATCTTGCCTTCCATTTGTCATGCAACTTCTATCCTTGGAGAAAAAAAAAGGTGGTGTTCTACTGTTTTTTGATTGTGCGCACGATGGCTGTGTGATGTTTGAGAAGATGAGTGAATTCATAGGAGTAGAGGATGTGATGCCAGGAGGGGCGGGGAGCATCCACTCTGGCCGTGCGGTCGAGGCACACCTCCTAGGCTTCCCTAGGCAAGTACGACCCTTGTTTAGTTTTACTCGATTTTTCGAGCATGTTCTTGTCCTTACGAGCATGTTCTCTTGGGTTTTGGTGATGGGGTTTTTGTTACGTTCAACTATTTTTCGTTAACAGATAATAATAAGTCAAAGGAGCTTTTTGTTTATCACGGGGTCTATGGTGTTGATTGGGTAGTAATACTTGGACTGCAATAATGTGCTTTGAGTTAGTGTTTTGCCATTGTAGTATAAGTTAGATAGTGATATTATGTTATTATGTAATAGTGGATTCATGTGCGTTCTGAGGATAGTTGTAACGTTGTTAATATCTGTAGCAGCTGGCAGATTTGGTGCCTCATTGAATTTGAAACACCTGGTCAGCAAGTTAGGCATTTGTTACGTCCCCTTGTAATACTCGAGTAATGGGTTCCTTTTTCAGTTGAACAAACTGAACTTGATTCTTGGAAACAATAATGGAGCCATCTCGAATTTGACATCATTCTCTGTTACACTCTTGTACACAATTGATGGCTGCCCACAACTAGCTTGCACAGCAATCAACACCCTCTGTCTTGGTTTCATCTCATTTGTAACATCTTGTAGTAAGTAGTTATTTTCTGATTGCTTTATTGTTTGCTACTCTTTCTTGCTTGTACCATCTTTAAGATTGCTAACACGGACAAATTGACAGAGGGGCTATTGAAGCATCTCACCAACTGTTTTCACTCAAACTTGTCTTCACCAATCCTTTTTTTCCTGCCATAGTACACCAAACTTGTTTGAGTCACCACTCTTGCTTTAATTTATTATTTGGAAAGTGGCATCACCGTACATGTGTAATGTCTTGTGCGGTGATTTCGTAAACTTGAGTATTTGTGTTTTGTGTAGTACTTGAATATGAGCAATTGATCTTAAGCACCACACATAGTGGGTTTTGGCGCTCTATTTGTGTGGTCAAGCTTCTCTAGGGTTAATCATTAATGATAAGTGGATAGTGTTGTAAGAATACCCACTCCAACTAGATGGTCATCGGACTACATTTCCCTTGAACCTGTACATTTTTAGCTTTTAGATATTGTCTTGTTTTATTTACAAATCACTAGTGTATCCTTTTCCTACCTTTTTAAACAACACTCTTGGTAGCCGTGATGTGTGAAATCTTTTCGACAACATATATTCTCTATCTCTGTCTAGTTCTCTATCACTTTCTCTCATTTACATAATTACAATCACCAATAATGTAAATTGCTACTATTGGGCGGTGCAATTATAGTTATGAGCATATGTAATATGTTGGTGTTGATACACAAGTATTTCATATTTTCACCATTGCATTTAGTTTTTACTCGTGCCATATAAAGCTGAGCCTTGATTGCTTTTTTGTTTGGTGCATGTTTCAACTCTCTAGGCGTAATCTCATTTTAGAAGTATACGCATATTTGGGACATACGAAACCCAAAACAAGCCCGACCCTAGTCAATTGGGGATTCCTATTAGATTTTCTATTTGTCTAACTTGTGCGTAACTACAAGGCTACTGACTTTATGTTTACCTAAGTCTGCATCCTTACAGCGTCTACTCATTTTTATTTAGGCATCCTTACGCCTCTACTCATTCTATTCTTTCATGCGCATGGTGGGTAACATTGTGGCGGGGATGACATGCGGACTTAGGTAAACTCAATTGGCAAGTTGGACCTTCTTTTTATTGTTTTCTTTGCCCCTGTAGATTTATGTATATCCTGATGTTGCTAAGTTAATGCAAATGAGAATGTGCATTGTCATCTCTTGAGCAGTCTACCTTGTATTGATATTATCGATTCTCGATGTAGCCGCAATCTTGGCCTAGCTAGATTTGAAAGCTTCTTTTGTCTGGATGCAGACATGATTAGTCATGGTGCCCATATGGGTCCATGAAGTTGTCGGACATAGGGAAGTGGCATAGTTTTTTTTTTCTCTATAAAAGCTGCATTTGTGCTCCTTGCTATACCACCGAACGGTATGCACGGTTGTTGTAGTACCCGAAGCCACTAGCCCTAAATTTCTCCTTGTGAAGCCAAATGCATCTTATTTGTATAGTTTGAGAAGTTTTGAAATTTAATGCGGGCTACTTTCAAGATCTTGACAAACAAAAGCCAATAAGTATGATGAGGATTTCTCGATGTTGGGCATCAACATCAGCGGAATTACTTCAAAAGGCAATGGTTATTCAGTGGCTTTGCTTCACACCACCATCCTCAATTCCAAATTTTTCGGATGATCCTTTGGGAAGCTTCGATCACGGCCATTGATGCATAGGTAATTAGTTTCGCTAATTTGTTCTTGATTGTATTAATGGATTCATATTTTTGCATGCCATCATTATATTGGTGAATATTTTAATTTGTTCTTTTGTATGGCCAAACGGCATGAATATTACTCTCTTGATGTTTCTCTGAGATGCTTTTGGTTGAGGAAAAGGATGAAATTTGTTGGTGCAACTAAAGAAAACTTGGACTTGGCATTCTTGTTACTACGATGAAGTCATAAATGGTTTTATATGGTGCACCGTGTGAAAATATGCTTCTCACTGGTGAAAAAAATGATGATCTACGTAAGCATTCATGATTGTTCTAATTTGCTACTTGGTTTGGTTTAATTTTTACGTAGGAGGAGGAGCGGATACCATGTTTTCAGTGAGCCTTTGCTCTTTTGGTTTTTATTTTCCAACAACTTGTCGGATTGTATGCGTCCTTGTCAATTTGGTAAGCACAACTTAATCAAATGGTCAAGAACGGTTTCGAGACATCTTCATATCTTTTTACTTACTAGATCACTAATCACACCTAGTTTTTGTAGTTGCATATGTTCAAATTCATTTGTTAGATAAAAAATCATCTGAGGCGATTCTTGGTTTCTACATGCGCATCACTCTGCTGTTAGGTGCTTTGCCTCTCGCATGTTCAATGTTTATTTTCTATGGAGTGCTCCTAGGAATCCGGTTAGTCGATAAATAATTATGATTTCATTCGACATTGTTTCCAAATACAAGCCGGATGATCATGATGATCATATAGTGATAAGCGATGTTTGATCTTTGGACAAAGCACCGTTTTTTGTCGTACCAACGCTTGACAACAATGTAGTTAGGATCGTGAAACTTGCGTTGGGGATCTAATGGCTTGAGGTTAGTGATGTTTTAATGGCATGAACTAGCATATGGGTTCTAATGGCATGAGGTTAGTGATGTTCCAAGCACGGTTATCGTTAATTTGAACCTTTTTGTTCAGTCTTGGACAAGGTGAATAGGGTCTTTTCGGATGAGGTGAGAGCACTTTAAATGCAGTTGGTAACATAAATCGTTTAACACACTAATCATTTAACAAAAGTTGTAGGGCAGCGAGTCTGTTCTAGCGTAATCGAGATACATGTAATTGTAGCTGATGATGAAGATAATACTTAATTTATACAAATTCCTCTTCTCTGAATAAATTACATGAATTGGTTGGCCTAATGAAAAATGTTCAGCTACTAGTCCTTTTGTTTTTCTGGTGTATTTCTTTGACCCATGCCCTTTCTCTTCGATTTGCGACCCTTAGCTTAGCCAATTTTGGATCCCTTTGCGGCCCACTTCTGCTGCTGGTGGTTGTGTTGATTTGTCCAACTTGTCCACGCAATCGGCAACATTTGATGAATATAAATCTAAAACTAGTATATTTTGTTCATTGGTTGGATTTAGCTAAAGTTTATCAGTTTTACCTGACTTTCTTTTGTTGCTTTTTGAAGGCTTTGGCACTTGAGGAAGATGCTTCTTTTCACATGTCACAATGTTATGGCCTGGTTCCCGACAATGTGTACATGTAAATTTGCCTTTGGGTTTGCTTCTCGCATCCTCAGCTACTCCTATTTGCCTGCAAATTATCCTTGGCCTTCCTCTTCTCTTAGCATTATCGGGATCTTGTAGAATTCTTGTACCACTTTGTGCACTAGATTGTGAAGGAGCTATCATGAAATCATTGTTTGTAGCTTGTGACACCTCTAGCCCCCTTTGCTGACCACCTTGTGCGAGCCATCATTGCTTGAGTGTTTGTAGCTAGTTCAACCTCTGGACCCCCTCTGCTGACCTCCTTGTGTTTCGACCATCATAACTTGATTGTTTGTAGATTGTGAAACCTCTAGACCCCCTCTGTTGACCGATTCTTGTGCGAGCCATCATTCCTTCATTATTGCTAGCTTGTGAAACACGATAACCCCTTTGAAATTTGGTTGTGATGGGATTTTGAATGACTTGATCTGTTTGCTCATTGAGTTTTTTTCCTCATTCGGTGAGCTTCTTCGAACATAGTTGAATGTTTCCATAGTCCTAGAACCATCTGAAGCAATAGTGCTAAACTCATTGGACAAGATATTGTGCCTCGATTGGCTGCTCTTCTCAATGTCAATCTGTGGAGCGGCGTGCGTGTTATTTTGTTTCCTCTCCTTATTTCTCCACCTCTCAATGAAGTACTTCTCATCTAGCTGAGTTATATTGAGGTTTGTTAGCACCTTGATGATATGGGAGCATAATATGCCATCTTTTTCAAATTTGCAAACAGGCAATTGTACATTTTCTGGGCAAGTCGGTGTCACAATGTACCTCCTTGTCACGAAGTCAAACTTTCTCGGCTCCTCGGATTTCATCACTTTGCATACACCTTGCCTTTACGTATTTCATGAGCCACATACATGGTTGCGGATGTGATTTCCTTTTGGAACTTGAAGAAGATCTTCTGTTGTACGGCTTAGAAGCACGCCTTTCGAATTCATACCTTGTGCTCAACCAAGGCTTACGTCTTGTAAGAAAGTCTTGCGCTTGTTGATTCTTTTCAGTAGTATCGATATCCTTTGAAACTCACTCATGAATCTATTGATGCTATATCTTGGCCCGACATCCGGCTTGAATAGCGCGTTTGTGCCCTCACTCCTTCTTTGTAGTGTTGATAAAAGGGAAGAAGTCCTTCTTGAAGTAGCATGGGACAAAGTGTGTCCTATTCTCCCACATGTCGACCATGTATTTGAATCCTCGTACGTCATATGTCGGCAACCTGCGAAAATGAGAGGTCCTCAAACTCAGCCCGAGTGGCGAGAACCTTAGTATGTCAAAGAGATCGGCATGAAGCTTCTTATTCGCCTCTGTTGAGAACACCCTTCCACCCTTCTCTTGTGCTTTCTTCACGATGTGGAAGAAGCGAGTTTCGATGGGCGGTGTTTGATAGCTTATTTTTTATAGCAGCCCTCATTGCAAAGTCTTGATCCGTTATTATTGTTTTAGGATGCTTGCCTCCCATACAAGTCAACATAGTCTCAAATATCCACTCAAAAGTTTACATTTGTTTCATCCATGATGAAAGCGGCCGAACAACTTGATTGTCCCCATGACCTGTGATGCCTACAATTGGTGCAAACTTGAGGGAGTACTTGTTGGTGTTGTAGGTCGTATCGAAACCGATGCGATCTCCAAACTCTTCATAGTATCTCCTACTCCTTCCATTGCTCCGAGAAAATGTTTCTCACCTTGTTGTTTTCATCAATGTCAAACTGTAGAAAAACATTGGGTCTTCACTTTTTGCTTAGAGAACCATTCATAGACTTGCTTCATGTCATTGTCTGCCGATGCCTTGTTAATCTTGGTCTTCTCATTGCTAACATGTTTCTTATTGAATGGAGTCACTGACCCCTCCTCTTAAGTAGGACGTAGCGACCATGATCTTCCTATCCGGTAGGTTAACCTTGTTGAGCGTGGCGATCGGCTCCTTTTCCATATCTGTCATCCTAATCTGTGAGAACGGCTTGTTCTTTTGATTGTCGCCGCAAACGCATGATTATGCTCAAGGTTCAACCTAGTGATTTGTCCATACATGGATTACGTAGTGTGGCAGCGAATTCAGCGGGGCAATCTGTGGTTTCAAGTGTGCTTTCGTTACCCTTTTGTTTGGCACCGGATTTGGTGTTGGAGGTGTACGGATATCGCTTCTTGTTCTTTCTCGCGCCTTTGTACTCTGCGGCGGGCTTCTTCTTTTCCTATTACTAGTGCTTTGGACACTGGGAACGGCCAGAGGCCTCACCCTCCTTTGCCATGCTATCTTCGGCTTTGCCTTACCACACATGTTGCACTTTTAGTGTGATTCTAGTCACCTTGCCATAGTTGGGATCTTTCTTGTCTTGGCACTTGTATCCGTGCCACGACAATTGAGAAGCCAACTATAAAGGCGTAGTCATTGTAGAACTTGTAGGCTTGGTCGGATGTGTCGAATTTCATTCCAATGTAAGGGGACGATTTTGTCGGCATATTCTTGAGACAAGCGTTCTGTTTTGCCATAATGGTTTCGGTTTCCATCTGAATTGCTCTTAGCTCTTCATCCTCTTCTTCAACTGCGCTCTAGATGCTCTTGATTTGGCTGCATGTTTTCTCCAATAACTTGTGCTCCCTCGGGCTCAATGCTTGTGCTTGTATTCATAGGAAATTTGGTTATGTTGTTGCTCATGTACCAAGTTTGCTTCATTGTTGGCATACGTTGCTCAGACCGATTCTTCATTTTGCGGGCCGTCCGCATAGTCTTTGTGGTGGGTGAGGCTCATGGAATCTGCTGGTTGTCATGAACATTTGGTTCTGTTTTCACAGGTAAGAAAACGGGGTGTATTGTTTAGATATTTCAGCATGTACTCTAGGAAACAAAGTAATGTAGCATTATTTGTACAAAACAAGTTAATACCTCTTAAGCCATTGAGCAAAGCCATGAAACCTCGGCATTTGTGATGACATAACATCTTAGATCAATGAGATTTGAAGAATTTGCATGTCCCATGAAATGGTTACTTAGGCTTGTGTTGCTTGTTCCTCCCTCTCGATAGTACATAGCTTCGTTCCTCCCTGTATTGTGATGCAAACACATGCATCCATGGTTATAATTCAAACATGGCTATATTTTTCAAAATGTTTTGTGCCTGTTTTATGAATCTCACTTCTTCTCTCTGTATGCCTTGTTCTTGTCCTAAGGTGTTGTAGTTCATTGGTGGTCTTTGAGGGCCCCTGTTGCGGCATGAGGAGAGGACGATGAATTGCTAAAGGAAAAATATTGGGAGAAAAATAGTGTACAAACTGATTCAAGATTGACAATGTAAGTTTATTCCATTTTTACCTCATAACTATGTGTTGAATTCAAAATGTTTGATTCGAATAGGTAATAGCTCTCGGGATTCATTTGAAAACCCTCTATGGATGTAGCACGCATAAGAGAACGACCATATAAAAACGACTTAGCATGGATTTCTTTGTTGGTATATTCCATGCTCCTATTTTTTTTTTAAAAAATGTATGTCATGCATAATTTTGGTGCATATTTTGTGAAACTTACATTCATTTCTTCTGGTTCTTCTTCCTGTCCATAGCGGTTGTAGTCCACTTGTGTTCTTTGAAGTATCCTGCTCATTACCAAAAAACAGAAGCATAGTCGGATATCGGTAGTTCAATTAGGGATAGGCTAAATTTGCACATTTCGAGCATTGCAACTTGTTAGATCTTAATGTGCAATAACAAAAATTCTAATTTACCTCATGGTTGTAATTGGGGTTGACAATATTTGAATTATAGTTGTAGTAGCTTTCGGGGATTGAGTTGAAATGTCTTGCCAAAGCGATCGCATATAAAAATTGAGTAAGTTGAATGGGCTGAGGCAGCACAAGAATGTAAATAACATGGAATTTGGCAAATGGAAACTAGTTCCATTATTTTCAAACCTCATGATCGGTTGTTAACTCGGACAATTGAGTAAGTTGGATTAAAGGATCACGGTTCTTCCATTTGATCAAATCCTTGGGTTTGGACACTGCAAAAAAAATTTGCCAAATCTGTCATCTTGTTTGTGTCATTTGTTATGTCCCTTTTGAAAAAAAAAACTTTGTCAAATCTGTCTACTTGTTTGTCCCATTTGTCATGTCCCTTGTAATAAATAAAATTTGTTTGAAACAAGATCTCATAGTCAAAAAGGGACCTGCGATACAAGGCGGGACAATAGAAAATGACATCGCTTGATTGGCTATATAAACCTTGCTTGTTGAAGGCGCCTTTTGAAAAGTAACACTTTAAGCCGAGGCCGAGTGGGCGTTAGGCCTTGAGGCCGAGGCGAAAAATAATCACGAGGGGAGAAAGCGAATTGTGTTTGGATTGTCCTTTGTAATGTGCCTTGTCTTTGTACTTTTTCTCGTGTTGTAATGTCCCTTGTACTTTTCATTTGTTTATGTCTTTGTCTTGCCCCTTCTTTTTTTGTTAAACTTTGTTAAAATATGTATCTTGTTGGTAATTCGATCTTGGGTGTGTTGTTAGCTGTTTTGCATAGCTAATTTGGTACTAGGATTAAGAAAAATTGTTCTCTACTAGAGTGCGTACCGGATCTGTATGTACAAGCATTGTGTGCAATGTTATTTATTCTGTTTTATATATCACGGGGAGTTCCATCATCCACGCCTCTTTGGGTACTTTGATTCAAGGAGGCTATGAAGATGGGTGTTGAAGTTTATCTCAAATTTTGCGTTGGGCAATTCTCTCATATTTCTCATACACTCATTGGGTTGTCTCATGTTTTCAAACTGTCATTTATAAGAACTATAGTAATACTTAGCTATATATATGGATTTTGTTGTTTCAGCCCCTATTGTAAAGCAAAAGTTATGTGTCTATCTAGCAAAGCGAAGTGTTTATCTTGGTCCTTTGTGCCCTAGCAAATGGGTAGCAAGAGCTCTAGCCTCTCTCTCATGATTTTTGTAAAATCTTTGTAATTGCTTGCTGATTTTCCATTTTCTCTGACCTATCCACAAATCGGTGAGAACAATGGCATACCAAAAGGAGGTAAGCTATGATTCTATCACTCTGTCTACTTGTCTTTATCACTATTGTTTCAACCTATCCACAAATCGGTGAGAACAATAGTAATTACCTCTTGATTTTTTGTAAAATGCTCTAATTGTTTTTCACTATGTTCTTTATTCTTTGTCCATGCTCAGTGCTTTCTTTGTAGTAATTGCAATAATATAAAAACTGAATATGTGTCATTGATTTTTCTAAATTTAGCTAAAGGGTGGGTGACCTCTTTGAGTGTGCTTATCCAAATGCTTGAATTTTTTTAAAAAAAAATTTCACATATTCTAATTGCTTCCTGCTATTTTGTTATTTGTGTGGCCTTTGTGTATAACTTTCTCTAATATGAGGCCTAGACACGGGCTTTGGTGGTTGTCTCTTTCCCCATCCACCAACCCACTCTCTCACAGTCTTTTCTGTCTCGTGTCCTAGGAGCAGCTAACGAGAGATGGATTACCTTAAGATTGTCGAGCTTTCTGATTTGCCTTCATTGAGAAGCTGAGTTAGTGCAAGAAGGTATTTTCCTTAACTAAGTTTCTCGGTTTGTTGATTGGATTGGCGGGCATGAATTTGTAAGCGAGTGGTAGCCAAATTCTTAACTTTGTTCGGAGTGATATATGGTTGTTCTATGAGTTATTGAGTCTGTTGATTCATTGTAGTCTTAAATGAGTTATTGAGAAAAGCAGACACTAGGTTCAGTCACCTAGTGTAATGCATTTCGAATTTTTAAACTTAGAATTGTCTGCCATAATTGTTATTTGTGCTAGCACACACAAAAACTGGGTTCTAAATTGCTGGTTGAATCTAAATAGAATTCTTATTTGGTGAGGTTCTATGGTCTTGCTTTTTGGTCATGTTATGTTGCCATTTGATTAAGAAGACTTTGAATTTTTATGAGAGAGGGCGAGAGGTGCATTAGTACATTAAAGAGGAGAGATAGACATAGTTATTGTAGGTCAAGGCATGGTTAAATTAGTCATTATTTTCTACTTAATCTATCCAAAATATAGATTTTTGTGCTTGTCTATACTTTCTTTTGTAACAAGACCATACAATCTTGGACCATGAGCATAAGCTCATAAATTGTTTTTCTGTGATTACAAATCAAGTGCGAATGTCTAATGGGTTAAGCTCGAGCAAAATGTTCAGATTAGCATCCCGGTCTCGAATGTAATTGAATATCTCCATGAGGCATCTGTAGAAGTTTCGATTTCTTTCACGGGTTTTGATTGCGGTTTTATATTGAGTGGGAGGAGAAGCATCAAGCTATGGAAGAAGAGAAGATTCGGTTGATTTGAGTTAAAGGTAGTTTATCTGGGTTGTCATTTCTATCGAGTTGCATCCACGTGTCTCTAACCCTTCGATATGTTCATATTGTTTAGTTGACTGAACCTTGATGCTCATCTAGTTAAAGTTGAATACTTATCTTTAGTTAACTAAAAATGCGTTGGATGCATCGATTTCTTCAAGAAGAATCTTGAGCATATCAAGTCTTTGATTGTTTCTTCATGCTTTTTCTCTCGAATCTGCTTGAGAAAGATCGGGGAGGTTACGAGGCGGCTCTAGCATGCATCCTATTTAGAGATTTGCTATTCCTCTTGTCTATGTGTGTCCTTTTCATTAGTAGAGATGTGGAAGTGCCAAACATTTGATATTTTCTATTCCTCAAAAAATTCTATTTAAATGGGGCTTTAATACTCTTATGGTCTACATGTGTCATTTTCTCGGGGTGAAGATTTGGACTCTGTCTTTTTTGGAAGCATGATGTGCTAGAAAGCTTCATTGGCGATCATGTGTGCCGAGCGGCCCCAAGAGAGGAAAGCGTGCTCAAAGCGCCATTATGTTGTAAGTCTTACAATTTTACACCTTTTTATTCGAACTCGGCATGTGTGAAAGGATGGGTGCATTGAATTCCATTTGAGTTTTGCGTTGTCTTGGCTTCTAGATCGGTTCCCAAAATGGGTTTATATATGCCGACTTTTGAGTCTCTCTTAGAAGTTTGTAGAATTTGGTAGATAGTGGGTTCCCTTTTGAGTCTATGAGTTTTACTATACGGCATTATCCACCCATTTTTGAGTTAACTCTTGATTGTTTTTATAACTAGAACAACAAGCACAAACTATAGGTCAAGTTATAGTGCGTAGTGCGTAGATCAAAAAATGGTCCTACATTGCTCTATCTAACATTGTTGAGTTTTGGATCTGTATTTTATTTGTTCATCTTGTCCTACATAGCTCAAGATATCCACCCATCGAGCATTATCCTCCCATTTTGGTTCTGAGTCTAAAATGGAAATTGATTCTGATTATTATAGTGTAAATTGCATTTATAGTTAAGTGCAATTTTAGTTTAGTCCATTTGAAATTTTTTTCCTGCTGATCCTACATTGCCCTGGACATGTGTGTTGAGTTAGGCATGTGTGTTCAGATTTTTATATAATTTGTGTTTGTAAGAGAGAATCAATGGCATACCAATTTGGTAAGCTATGATTCTATCTAGATGGGCAATTATGCTTCATCAATTCAAGTTTTTTTCTATCTAGATGGGCAATTATGCTTCATCAATTCAAGTTTTTTTCTTGTTTGTCGTCATTGAACCGAATTCTTTACGCGGAACAAAGCGGAGGAAATGCAAGTAGAGTCGACTCTGAGAGAACAAGCATGTTCGATCATGTATGTCTTGGAAGGATTGGCGAGAGGAGGAAGAACACGGGAAGAAAAGCAAGTAGAGTGACCTTGCTGACTGAGAAGGAAACGTGGGGGGAAAGGAGCAATAACAGAGCGAGGACAAGGGCGACGAGAAAAGTGGACATACCAATCGAGTTGATCTGTTGTGCTCTCGATTTTTGAGTAGATCTAATCGGTCGTCCCCGGAAGGATCGCCATGTGCCCTTCATGTTTCTTTCTTGCAGCAGGGTCCAATGGCACTTCTGTAATTACTGGCTGGTTCAAGGACAGAAAAGTGGACATACCAATCGAGTTTGTCCTCATCTTTGTAAAGTTGTCGTGAACGGGCTGGTTGTTGCTTAACGGGTTCGAAATCATGCTGTTAATGCATGCGGGCCCGTTAGGAAATGCTCGAGCCGACAGATGGGCGCATGCGGCGCTTTCGGCGCTTTTTTGTTAAGTTGGTTAACTTGTTTCACGGCCATTTGGATGTGATCGGACGTTCGGTGGTTGCAAGATTTGGAGGGTCAATTTCTTGTGAAAGAGATATAGCAAGTCCCTTAATTTGCGGCTAGCCATCAACAATATGAGTGTAAATAAAATATAGTAAGCGGCTAAATTACAAAAGAAGAAAAATTAAAGTTTGTCTTTGAAATAGGTGTAACCAAGTTCACACCGTGCTTAACCATGCTTTCGATAGAACGGTTATTTGAATGTTGAAAAAAAAGACCAAACGAATATTGTCCTTCAAACATGATTGCTTCGTACCATGTGTATGTTTTTATAGACCTGGTATCCTCAAAGCATCTCCCCCTAAGGCCTTTGTTCGTTTGGTCGGATTGGCTTCATTCGGGTGGATTGATTTAACCTAGTTTTGAATCCGGTTCATGCTAAAATGGATGTTAGGTTAAGGATTTGTTCGGACGGATTGAACTAGACTAGTTTTGAATCATCTCATTTTGTATACCAAACCACGGTTTGTTCCACCTCTTGAGGCCCGAGCGGAAACAACCGGATTGAGTGACACGGGTGGATTCACTCAATCCGGTCGAAATAATCCGGACTGAATTCAATCCGACCAAAGCGAAAAGGCCTAATTCAATTCGATAATGCTTGAATCATACAAGGAAAAAGTCTACTTAACCCCGAACTATGGGGTTGTGACTACTCCTTTCCATCACTTTTAAAACCGTCTAACCAATACCCTAAACTTTGTAAAACCGTCTAAATCACCCCTTAGGCGGTTTTGCTTGGTGATTTTGCCTATGTGGCTGCCACGGTGGAGCGGTTTTGACATGGTGGCGCAGGGATGGAAGCTAGATGTGCTATTTCCAAGTGGGACCCACTTTCGCCGGGTTCATCTTCAATCTCCCGGCTTATTTGTGGATGAGCGGCCGCTCATGGCGCCGCACACTCGGCCTCGCCGTTTCGCAAAAACGCGGCCTCTAGGCTCGGCCGCACCGGCCCGCGGTGCATCCGCTCATTTGCCGCCCTCGGCGCGAACGCGGCCTCACGCCACCGCCTTTCCGACGGAACGCGTCCGTCGCGGGCGCCGCGTACCGGTGGCGTGGCGGCCACCATAGCGGCGTGGCGCGATGGGGAACAACACGGTGGTTGTCTCCGGCGATGAGAGGCGAGGCCCGCCAAGCGGTGAGTGCACAAGGGCGATGTGAAGGTAATGGCACAAGCAATTGGACGGTGGTGCATTGGTCGCGGCTAATTTCTCCAATGACGGAGTTGTCCAGACCAAGGAAGGAGAGAAAGGGAAAAAGAGTTGGCGGGTGGCGCGCTTAAAACGACGAGGGAGAGGCTTCTAGGCGGCCGCTGCGTGTGCAAGAGCGACACTAGAGGGCATGGCGCCCAACCACCGGGGACATCGGGCCGAGCACGCTCATTGACGACGCCCGGTGACCTCACCGGGCGCCCGCATAGCGGGGAGCCACAACGGCTACGCCATGAGCTTCGGTGGCCATGCGCCCGCGCCCGGTCGAGTCGGCCCCTTGGCGCACGCCCTCGTTCCCCCTAGCGGGTCCGCGTGTGCTCTCTCTCCCTCTGGTCTTTTTGCACGCGGTGGGGGTGGGGATGGAGGATGGGTGGGGGCGGCTTCTAGGTGAGAGAGGAGGAGGAGAAAAAGAAGAGGAGGGCAACTTTGAACATTTGCCTTCGTCGGGCCCACTGTCCCGAGATCCAGCGTGGCCAAACCACTCCAACCGTGGCATACGTAACCACCAAGCAAAACTGCCTGTGGGGTGATTTAGGCGGTTTTGCGGAGTTTAGGTATTGGTTAGATGATTATAAAAGTGATGGAAAGGAGTAGTCCGCAGTCCCATAGCTCGGGGGTTAAGTAGACTTTTTCCAACCATACAACCACTTCCACCACACGCCGCTCATATCAATCTGATCGGCTTAATAAATATCTAGTCAATTGCGGCACCAACTCTTCGCCGCTCGCCTCGGCAGGCTGCTTTGCTGCTCCCGCCGCCCGTGCACACGCTTAAAAAATCATGCAAATTTTAGGGTGTTACAACCTCCGGCCGGCGCCTCGGAATAACGGGTGTCATTTGAGGTTAACATGACTAGGACCGTGCACTGAAGGTTCAATTGCTCCGTTCAGTGCATCAAGTGGAAAAACTTGGGAGAAGGATGCGTCGATGCGACCTGAGTATTAAGAAGTGCGAAGTAGCGATAAAACCGTGTATGTGGTATAATCTCATGGAGTCTTACTACCGTAGTACAACAACATAGCTTTTTTGTTCTAAGCTAGTTGGGGTAGGCTAGAGATGAAACCCGCAAGAAACAAGAATAAGAGAAACACAAAAAGGACACAAGAAAGATGGTAGAGTTAGGGTAAACAAAAGAAAAGGTCATGACTTCGACCATGTTGATTGTTGGCCTCCAGCATAGCTAATTCCTTAGAGATATCACATCCCTTAAGGTCTCTCTTGACCGTCTCGTCCCAAGTCAGTTTAGGTCAACATCGGCCTCTCTTTACATTTTCGTCCCACTTTAGAACCCAACTATGCACCAGAGCCTCAGAAGGCATCCGTTGGACATGTCTAAACCATCTCAAACAATGTTGGATCAATTTCTCACGAGTTGGTGCCACCCCGATCTGTCACAAATATGTTCGTCAGGGACTCTATCGTTATTGTGTGCCCACAAAACCAACAAAACATATGCATCTACGCTACACTCGGTTGTTGAACATGTAGCCTTTTTGCGGACCAACATTAAGCACCGTATAAAATCGAGGTGCGAATCGTCATTCTATAGAACTTACCTTTTTTAGCTTTTGTGGCACCCTCTTATCACGGAGGATGCCAAAAACTTGACACCATTTCAACCAATAAGATTAAATTCTATGCCTAACATCTTGATCAATGTCGCCATTCTTTTTTTTGCATCATCGATCCTAAATCACCGAAAGTATCCTTCTTGGACATTTAGGATAACATCCTCATGTTCATGCCTAGTCGGCGCTAAAATCACACATCATGTACTTTCGGTCTTGGTCCTACTAAGTCGAGCGTTTTCGACTTTAGCGTGTGCCTCTCCTTTGCTCGACTCACTATTAACATCCGCTCTACTCGTCAACTAGCACCACATCTTTAGCAAAGAGCACACGCCAAGAGATATCACCTTGTATATCCCTTTATGACCTCATCCATCACCAAAGCAAATAGTTAATCCCTAATTTAGCCCTTTTTAATTAAAAAAGTCACCGATATTTCGAACGGACATTATCGTTTCCTTTCACATGTTCGAATGGATTACTGGCCCCTCCTTATGTTAATGGCTCCGCCACTGCTACTAGATCGAGCAACTAGATGCAGTTTGATGATGCATCAGAAGGCACACGCTTACGATCGTTGTGAAATGAGTTTTGCCATATGGTAGATGGGTAGAGCATGCTTCAAAAGCTTATAAAAAAAGAGAGAGAATGCCACGAATCCACACATGCACATACGGCTTCGAAAATTAAGCTGCGAAAAACAAACAAATAATAAATGAAAATACGTACGCCTAGAATGCTAGTGGTGCAAGCTTGGACAGAACTTAGAATGCCATGCGATAAGTACCACTACTAGTGCACATTTTTTCCTTTATATTATATTCTTGATGCAACGAGTGTCCATACCTTTTGCGTGGTTATGAAAAGCATGACATGGAAATATGTAATGACATGGTAGCAACCACCATCGTGCTAACTGTGCACTCGATCCAAAATGGCAACGACAACCAACCTAACAGGCCAACTTAACACTCAACCAACCTTACACAAAGCCCTCTCGTGTAACCCAGTCTCAATAGTGTTTCACCAAGCATTTCATGCACATTAAAAAAATGTGTCACATCGGCAAATCTAAACTTTTTACATGAAACAACGAGGAGACAAAAGGAATTGCGTTTTACCCCGGTGACATTCCTCGGGTGACGCGTAACGCCGTGAAACCGAATGAAACACGCGATTGAGGCGCTTTGGGCATTTCATCGGGCGAGGCGGGGCATGGCGCCGCCATCCAGCGAGAGGCCGTTCGCCGCGAGGCCATCCGCCCACGAGGGCCTGTTTGGATTGAACCCTGGAGAAATTTGCCTCGCTTTGTAGCTTGCACGGAAGCCGACTTGCGCACCTTGTTTGGTTGCGGCACTGGTAGCTTACTGTCCCAGGCATCTCCGCGGAGTCCAGGGCGTGGGAAAACGAAGCGCTGGCTCCTGCTCTTGCTTGCCTGGATCGTACTAGTACTATTCAATGTCCAATCACTAATTGGATTGCTTTAGCTATTTAATACATATGCATTAGCTATTTAATTAAAGCAAACTTGCATTAGCTATTTTATTAAAGGAAACGAGAACCAGTTTCAAACAAAAGAGCTGAAAACCTGTACCATTATTGAATTTAATATGAATAATTATTCATTTTGTTTTATTAGATTACTAATCTAAAATAAATCTAATTATGTATTAATATATATAGTTAAAGATGTTTAAGTAAAAACTATTTTCTATTTTATTTACTTGAGAAAACCAATAGATATTAGGAATCTTTCTCTCATTAATGTCTTCGGGCCGGGCCTCCAACCAAACACATCCTCTTCATTACTTGCACGGTGGGGCAAATGTTATCAATTTTCGGGCAACTCTCGGGGCAACACTTTTTACCGGGCAAGTTGTCGGGTTTCCAACCAAAGCGGGCCCGAAGTCCGCTCGCCATGAGCCCGTCCGTAGGGAGGTCCTCTACCCATCGTCGTGAGGCCGTCCGTTGCGAGTCCGCTGCTCCATCGCGGGCACATGGGAGGGAGCGCCCGTCGCGGATGCGGCTCCCGCCCCACGGAGGGAGCGCCCCAAGGCGTAGGGCGCGGCTGCCCGACCTTGAAGAGGGAATGGGGCGCTGCTCCTACTGGGAAGAAGCGCGCGGCGACCACACCGAGATGCGGGGAAGAGAAGCACGGCCCCGTCGCAAGCTTCCTATTGTGCATCGCTGACCGACCGGCCATGCTCGGTCTCTACCGGGGGCTGATGATCCGCCGAGTGTGGCGTGCTCTAGCGGCGGTCCGTCGCGGCTGCGCGAAGCCTTTCAGCCGCTCCTTCGCCGTCTTGGGGCTCACGGCGGGTTGCGAAGAGCTATGGTCGTCTCGGGGAAGAATCCCCATGGTGGGTTCTACAAATTGGATAAAAATGCATCTATAAAACCGTGGAACAAAAATGGGCATTGGGAGAACAGGTTTCACTCTGTTTCATCACGAGTTTCACATTTTGGAAACTGAAAGTGAAACCTCCCACTAAAACTGACCTCACAGTAAATGTGAAGACGTACAAGGAATGATGATTAGATATGATTGGTTCCATTCACAAGAGACAGCGAATGTACTTATCGAAATTAACAGCCACGCCTATGTGTATTAATTAACGCCCCCTGGATGTCCTTTGAGATATGGGTGTAATTTCACACGATAAATAAACTTTAAAGATTTACTTACACGTCTAAGGTTCTCTTTAGCGGAGGTTTTATTGGCGCTTCTCACCTTGTTAATTAAAATTCCTGTCAAATATGTACTACACACGAAATAGCCAAAACTAACAAAGACCGACCTGAAGCACACGGAGAAGTGCGCTGAACTTCTACCAGTAGATGTTTGTTGATGGAGTAGTAGATGTTTGTAGACTCCACAGAATTCGAAAAAACGTGAGGCAAAGCACATAGGAAATGCCGCCCAAAGTGCTGTTTTTTTTTCTTTGAGGGAAAACTCAAGTTGCTATTTTAGCTCCGCCCACGGCCGCTGCTGGAAGGCAGACCATACGAGTCGCACCACTTTCACGAACCACTCCGCGAGTAGTCGGGCGGCCCCACCGCTCAGCGACCCGTCCCCAAACCCCCGCCGCACCCGCCCGCCATGGCGCCGCCGGAGCCGGAGGTGTTCGACGTCGTCATCTTCGGGGCCTCAGGCTTCACCGGCAAGTACGTCATCCGCGAGGCCCTCAAGTTCCTCAACTCCTCCTCCTCCACTTCGCCCTCCCCGCTCCGCTCCCTCGCGGTCGCCGGCCGCAGCCGGGACCGCGTCGCGCGGCCGCGCTGCGCTGGGCCGCGGCCCCGGCGCCGCCGCCCGAGGACGTGCCCATCCTCGTCGCCGACACCTCGGACCCGGCCTCCCTCGCGGCGCTCGCATCCCGCGCCCGCGTCGTGCTCTCATGCGCGGGGCCCTTCCGCCTCCACGGCCACGCCGTGGCGGCGGCCTGTGCGGCCGCGGGCGCCGACTGCCTCGACATCTCCGGGGGAGCCCGAGTTCATGGAGCGCGTCGAGGCCGAGCTCCACGAGCCCGCCGCCAGGACCGGCTCGCTCATCGTCTCCGCCTGCGGGTTCGACTCCATCCCCGCCGAGCTCGGCTTCCTGTTTCACTCCAGGCAGTGGGAGCCCCCGTCCGCGCTCGTCTCCGTGGAGGCGTACGTCAGCCTGGAGTCGACCAAGAGGATCGTCGGGAACATCGGCACCTACGAGTCGGCTGTGCTTGGGGTGGCCAACGCTGCTCAGCTGCAGGCGCTGCGCCGGTCCAGGCCCAGGCGACCCAGGCCAAATGTGAGTTGGGATATCCACTCTTTGCTGCTTCTCAATTGATTTCAAGTGCTTGTGCGATTACATCGAAATAGAATAGACTGCTGCACTAGAACAATATTCACATCGTCTTAGAATTAGTAGGTCTTAAAATCCTCAAGGATGTATTGGAACAACTATTAGAACTGAGGAGGAACATCCATCTGTAGTTTGGCTCGATGGGCGCACTGATTACTTAGAATTCATGTCTGCTTTGTACACAATAGGCTACTAAACTGGAATTTTCTGTTTGATTTGTGCTAAAATTGGTTGTGTTTTTGCTGAAGCCATGTTGACATAGCCACATATATGATTCCTGAAATTCAAATTAGCTTGGCTTCAATATATGTATGCCCAAATGTCCTCGTGTGCCAAGGTGAGTTGTGAAAGTTGTTCTGCTAGTAAACTTACAAACCTTCTGACAGATCTAGAAATTAGCTATCATATCCCTTGGATTTTCTTAGTCTCATAGAAATTTTATGTGATCATGTGGGTAGACTTTTTTTTCCTTTTTGTTTTTCTGTAAAACTCTTTTATGAATTTCCTTCCCCATACTATCACCTTCATGCCGATATGTTAATTATTTGCTCATGTTAGGCTGTTACTATTCAGCCAATCATTCGTTTTTCTTGTGTGCCAACTGCTAAATAGTCCTGGGGTGCCTTCAGAAGAGCCTCCGTACTGTCATACAAATGATGATTACCATGCCTTCTGTGCCTGTGTGTGCATGGAGTGGATTGTCGTACTACACCACAAGAATGGTTGTCTTATTTTGCCAAAATTCATCTAATCCTTTTGCAACTTTTTTTTTTCCCTATCTTCATAGACCTTTATGGCCTGTTATATATTTTGGTAATACAATTTTCTTTGAATCCTGAATATACATATCCATATACGTCATGTAATTTTGCATTTACCTGGATTCACCCTTTTGCTGTCGATGATTAAGATTTTTTAAGAAGCGCAGAGCATAATAGTACGATTTTAAGATGCCACTTGATTTCAAAAGCATTCATCTGTGTTAATTTTTACTGAGTACATGTGAAAAGAATTTATTTAGCCAACAAAATCCGGAGACAAGTTATAGGAACAGATGATTTTGAGTTGAATCATCATCAGCAAGTTTTAGCTGATGGTTGATGCCATTGATAGCTATTAAACATTCAAACGCCACCACTTGCAATATTCTAGGGAATCGATTCAATCTCTTAAGCCTAAACACTGAACTTGGCCTTGAGCCTCATGGCCATGATTTGTTCCCAAATATATGACAATGTTCATCGATCAATAAGCACCATGTGCTTATACGGTAAAGTTAAAAAGGGAATGCGGAAGCTATTAATGGTGTGTTTAATTAGTAGATCCAGACTGCATATATATAACAAAAGGAAGAGAGAAACACTGCTTTATCAAGTGAAAGCAAATTATATGAATTTGGTGATGCCATTATTTGGATTTTAATTAGAGCTTTGCTACAGTGATTGCTATGTACCAATGGTACTTCTAGGTACTTCCCCCTCAGATTGCTCGCCATTGATCTGAGAAAGACATTTTAAAAATTGAATTTATGTAAATATAACAAGGTTATTTTTCCTCTGCTTTCCCTGTTCTGTTCCTATCTTCCTTGTCATACTGAGCCCCCTTGGATCTGCACCCAACTTCATATCCCCCATCGGGAGTTTGTCTAGTTCTGATCCCTTAATGTGCACAATCGCTGTAAGATAGTTTCTCAACTGTTTTTCCCCCAAAAAAGTTTGCCCCCACAGAACATGTGCCGCTCTTTATTTGTTTTTGTTTTGCTCTTGCCAATGAAACTCGGCAGTCTATCTCCCTTAATGCCTCAACATTTCCTAACGTCTGTGACTGACTGACAAATTGAGTGTAATAAGGGTGAGCATGTTTCTGGTGAGGCAGTGACTGACTTTAGGTGCATGATCATGTCCAGTGACGGATTTAGCGAAGCAAGCACGATTGTATAGCAGTTATGCTTGCTTTTGGTTAATTTGTGTTTCATCGAGGCACACAAACTAGGTGACAAATAATTACTAGTACTTGTTTCTGCCTCACTGATAGCTAGAATATTGTAGCCTGTGTGAATCGGTGTTGACTTGCAGTGTAATAAACCACAAGAGAGAACCAATTAGCAAATCTTATAAGTTTTGGTTTTGATCTAGCGCAGCTAGATGAATCAAACTAATTCTTTTCCATAAAATAACCATGCAGCTCACCTCTTAAATTGATCAACAGCTAAATATGTCAACTCAAATTAGCCCATGCAAATTAATTCAGATTAAACTTAAACCAAAAGAACTCAAATATAACAGCTAACTATGCCAACTCAAATTGGCTCATACAAACTAATTTCCTCTACTCTAAACTATATAATGCAATGACCAATTTACAATTTATTTAAATAAAAAAGGAAACAATATGGATACTGGTCTCGTTCCTTTTTTTACAGTCCCTACCTATTTTGTAGTTTTCAGTACTTTTCCCTAAGTACCTCTTATTTTCCTACCCACTTTCGATTTTCCTCGATCAACGAGGGGGATCATATTTTTTTGCAACCTCGGTAAAATTTGTACTTAAATGAATATTCCAGTTGATATTACAAGAAATCTGATTGATACCACAACTTAGGCATTAAAGTTTTAGGTATTCTTACTGTAGATCTGGCATGATTCCTACTATCTTAATTTCTTAATTTAAATTTTGGAGTTAAATAGATTTTGTGCTATCTGCAGCCTTGAATCTTTAATTTTTGCAGTACAATTCACACATCTATTTAAGGCTTTAGTCCCTATATTCATTGCATGAGATGATCTATTTGTGAAACAAGGAGCCAAGGATTGGTTGCTTTGTTAGACGACCATTTGTGTACAACTTGAGTACTACTGAATATCCAATAGTTAAGATCACATGGATGGAAATCTCATAATGGTGTCATATGGTTTAGATGCATTATTTTACTAGTTTTCTAAGATCACACAGTTTTCTGGATAGAATCTTGATTAATGTTGAGATTTCTTCCTTTTTACAGATTCCAGGCCCTCCACCTCCCAAAGGGTCACTGATTGAGCGTCACAGTCCTGTGGGAATGTGGGCTATGAAGCTGCCTTCCGCTGACACTGTGGTCGTGAAGAGAACTCTATCAACCTTGACTGAGCATCCTGAGGGCGTTCCTGGTGCAGAAGAAACCCCAGAGTACGCTGAGCACAGGAAGAAGTTCTGGTCTTCTGTCAAACCTGCCCATTTTGGAGTGAAGATCGCCTCAGATCCCCTGCTGATCCTCGTGCGCTTCATCATCACGGAATCTTCATCGGCCTGCTCGCCAACTTCTCCTTGGCAGGTCCCTCCTGCTGAAGTACCCTGAGTTTTTTTCTCCGCTGGGATGTTCAGAAGAGCGGCCCGACCGAGGAAGAGGTGAAGAGCGCCTCGTTCAAGATGTGGTTTGTTGGGCACGGCTACAGCAACGTGGATAGGTCGTTGGAGCTGGGAAGAAGCAAGCCAGACCAGGAGGTGATCACCAAGGTTTCGGGACCTGAGGTCGGTTACATCACAACTCCGATCGTGCTGGTGCAGTGCGCCCTCGTCCTACTGAGCCAGCGTGCCAACCTGCCCAAGGGTGGGGTGTACACGCCTGGCACCGTCTTCGGCCCTACTGACCTCCAGCAGCGCCTTCAGGAGAATGGGCTGACATTTGAGGTTAAGGTGACTAGGACCATGAGCTGAAGTTCACTGGGCTTCATTCAGTGCTGCCAGTGGGAAAAATTGGAGAAGGATGCAACCTGAGCAATAAGAAGCGCCAAGTAGCGACTGAACTGTGTATGTGGTATAATCCCATGGAGTCTTACTACCACGGTACCTTCTGAAATACGTACCTAGATTCTTATTCGTATGCTGTGTGTATAACTTTATATGAGGTGAAATTAGGAAAACGGTGTGATAATCCGTGTGTCATTAGTCATCATGTCCTGTAGAGAGGATCATATGGGTTGCTAATGCCAGACAGGGCGTGCTACGTGGAAGAAAAGGATACCACCCAGACCCCAGTGAATACCTGAGGTCCAAATTCTGAACTGGCCTTAGTTTTCTATGGGCAAAATGGTCGATTTGGTCCCTCAATTCTAGGCTAGTTTTAGAACTTTGGTCCCTCCAACTCTTAAATAGTCAGATTTGGTCGCTCGAACTTCCATTTTTGGTGTCAATTTCATCCTCTAGGCTGAGTTGGCTCTCCACATCAGCACTCTACGTCACCTGGGACGAGGTCAAAAGACCAAAATACCCTCGTCCCTCAACTCCTTTCTCTTCCCCCTCGCGAATCTCTCACTGTTGCTTCTATTATGTTGAATCTCTAGGCATTTTGCATGAAAGCACCATGGACCTACTTTCCGTTTTCATGCACGTGGTGTCTATTTTCTGAACAATCAGTGCACTGTTACGTTAATCTATTTTCTGAACAATCACCTATGGACCTACTTTCCGTTTTCATGTTACGTTAATCTATTTTCTGAACATGCATCTGGTGAAAGCACCTTGCAATGGTTGGAGAAGTATGGCATGGGCAGGGACAGTTACGTTGATCTATTTTCTGAACAATCAGTGCACTGTTTTGTTTTGGTAAAATATCATCACCAGATGTAGTTGATTAATTCAACATAAATATGTGTTTAATAAGGATAGAAAAATTAAGTATAGATGTGTAGTTTTCACAGTATGTCGCTCAACACTTCTAAAATTCTTCTAAGGACACACTTTTTTCTACACATGTTTAATTATATCGTATCTAATATATAGACAAAAACAAAGGCAACATCTAATAAAATTACAAAATAGTTTTAAAAAAACATACACGGAACATATGGATAATGTCTTGCTTGGGAAGAAAATAAATTGTGTGTTCGTGTCCACATCACGAATTATTCTATCTAGAAGGTTGAAAATTTGGAGATGATTAAGTATATATATAATCATATATATATATACTTAATATTTGGTCTTTTGAGCGAGAGGGGAAGAGAAAGGAGCTGAGAGGCTAGGGGGTATTTTTGGTCTTTTGACCTTTATATGAGGTGAAGTGGAGTGTGCTGATGTGGAGAGCTAACTCATGCTGAAGGACGAAATTGACACCAAAATGGGTTGCTAAGTTTGAGGACACGGGCGTGACTATTTGAGAGTTGGAGGACCAAAACGACCCCCCAGTGAAGAGTTGAGGGACCAAAGTCGACCATTGGCCTTAGTTTTTTCTATGCCCTGATTTATAACCTCCGTCAACGCCTGGGTGGGAGACCCCGGTAGCCGGTACGTGCGCCACGGCCATGGCGGAGGGCGGAGGATAAGGTAAAGATGGTGTCTGCATTAGCCCACATGTCATTGAGTGGATGATTCAGAAACAGGAGACCGCGCACAAGTGATGTCCGCAAAAAGTTCTTAGACTTTGAGTGATCTTCGATCTTCCTATGATTCAGACGTACAGTAATTGCATTTTGAGCGTTCTACACTGCTACTGGCGACCGTAAGCTTTGGACTCAAAGTCACGATTTTACCTCTTAGATACGTATTTTTTTTCATTCACTCTTCCATATCCGATCTTCTGTGCAAAAGATTCTCAGGAAGCAGAATTTTTTTTCTTCTTTTTTTTTAGAATCATCAGGAAGCAGAAGTTGTTTTGGAAAAAGACTTTCCAAACGAGGTATTAGGCCAAATTCTTCATGGCAGGCTAAACTTTGGCCATCAAACCAAATAGAGGCCAAAATTTCATGACCATTAATATTTGGTTTGGCACTGTAAAACCAGAACCAAGTGTTTGGCGTCTGGTGATGGCAAAGCCGCCTGCTTTGCCCCGTGTATTGCCTGGTTTCTTTGCTATCAAATAAGTTGTCGTTTTTAAGGGAGATAAACCCATTTCTATTAAGCAACGGAAATACATAACAGAGTTTTGGTGCCAATAGATTCAGACAGTTCAACAAAAAAACCAGATTGAAGCGACTAACAAGTCTATAGAATACGACACCTACAGCTGGAAATAAGAAAAGAACAACGAGCTCTTGTGAGAGCCTGAGAGGAGCCCTCAACAGACAGTTACTACAAGTTCCATACAGATCTTGACAAGAGGCAACAAAAAAAACCAGGTTCATAACCACTCCTAGACAAAAGGCAACCACCTGTCAGGGTTGATCAGACATCACAGATACATGTAGCACGGAGGACGTCTTGTGGCTTCCGTCATCCTCCCAGTCCCCCAAATCCTCTTGATTGTCTTCATCGTTGCCCAGCTGAGGGATGGTGGCGTCGCTCTTGGCCTTCTTGATAAGTAGTTTGACTGCAATCTCAACCATTGTGTTGACTCCAGCTTTAATCGCCTCCTCCTCTATTTTGGAATAGAAATCTGCCCAGTAACTTATTGAGGCACTAGCATCACACACAAAAGAGATAGGATTTTGAATCTTTTTTCTTTTCAAAACAAACACTATTCCTGGGTTTCTTGATAGCCCAACAAATAGCTGCTATACCCAATGTATGATAACACTGATTAATTGGTACCCATTTTCACACCATCTCAAGCTTGTTCAAGATTACCAGGAATATTAGGTGCTCCAATGCAGGTAGCAAAAGTGGCTCATACAGTTTTGGCTATGCTGCATTTGAAGAAAAGATGTTAATGACTTCTTCAGAATGACAAAAATAACACTCCGGGTCACCCTGCCATTTTCTTCTTATCATGTTATCTTTTGTTAAAATAGCATTGTTCGTCATTAGCCATAAGAAGATCTTGATTTTAGCTGGAACCTTGCTCTTCCAAATTTTCGTGTAGTATATGCCAGAATCATTGACAGTTAATAAGATGTGTATAGACTTAACAGTAAACAATTTTTGCTTCCATATTTCCATGTAACAATATTATCATGCTATTGTAGCTGAATCATCATCACTTTATTAGCTATATCAAGCCATTGTGATCTCCAATTATCAACTAACCACCTTGAGAAAGAGACACAAGATATGTCATTTCTCACCTCACCCAGAGAGAGGTTCTTTTGGTTAGTCATATTGAGTAGGTCAGGATACAAAGAGGAAAGAGGTTTATCAAAAATCCATGTATGCATGCAACTATTTTGATTTTCTTACCGTTCCCAACTATAAACTTTCTGCCATGGAGGTAGATGTCTTTAATTTTTAACAAGTCATGCCACATAGGGGGAATCAGTTTGTTTTTGTTTTCATTGCTGATTGAATCTTTTTCAAGTATTTGAGCATAATGATGTCTTGCCAAAGACCACACTCTTTCCTGTTTCCAAAGACATTTTCAAAGAAGGCTTATATTCATCTTTTCTATGTATTTAATTTCAAGTCCACCTTACTTTTTATTTTTATAGATTTTAGTCCACTTAACCAAATGATATTTCCTTTTTGAGTAAAATACAATGTAGACCCATGGACTTGTCTCGAGTGTGTCATTTAGGTCCATGAACTCTCAAATTGCATTTTTGGCACCTTGAAATTTGTCCAAAATTCCTGTTACACCCCCAAATCATTAAATGTACCAAAAGATGTATGTATGGAGTATGAAATGTAGGTAAACAAAATAACTAATTCTACAGTTTAGATGTATATTGTGAGACGAATCTTTTGAGCCTAGTTACCTCATAGTAGGATAATATTACCACAAACAAACAAAAAATATTACAGTTCTTTTTAGTTTGGAACAGTGCCAATTTTCAGGAGTGTTTTTACTGCTGCTCGTGCTCGCCTATTCCTCTCCTAGTGTGGCGTTACTCGGACAGATTCCATGGGCCGCAGGCGCGCTCGATCGAGGGTGGTCGGCGTGGCGTGGATGATTTGCCGCAAATATTACCGCTCCATTCGCGCCGATTTGCGGCAAATATTACCTCTCCATTGCTGTAATGCTATCTGTGGCAAATTGGCAATAGCGCCGCTTCTTCTCTTCATACCAGCACCGTGTGCCTATAAGGACTCGTTTGCCAATCCATCTACATGGGTTGGAAGATTTTGAATTAAAATTTCTCACTCCTAGTCTATATGGATCGTTGTGCAGACAAACAGATACTACTAATGAAAGTTTGACGAGGAGTATCTCAATCAGTTCTCAACATTACCCTGAACACCCTACCTACATATCTCATCATCACCCGCTAACCTGCATGAATTCACAAGTACTTGTCCTAGTGATATACTCGTTTTTTTTCGAAAGCGCACCCATTGACACGCGTCTTGCATTAGAGAAAATAGAGTTTTACACGTCGTGCATTAATTTTAGCCAAAACAATTGGCGGCGCGCGAAAAACACACATACAAGAATCACCGGCTTGAAGCGGTGGTGCGTTCTGCTTGATTGTGTGGGGATCAATATTTTGGATGACCCCAATCCGTCAATCAAGACCCTCGACATCATGTCTCCGGGGATTCTGACCAAGGACTCTCTCCTCCACCCATGGTCGCCTACGGCGGGAGCAGGTTATACGGCGCCGCGAGCTCTTTCAAGCGAGACCTCTTTCCGCCTCCCTTCGAGGTCTCCGTCGTCGACCTTTTTCGAATCGTGCTCGAGCTCGGCGAGACCTCTTTCCGCACCGGCTCGAGGTCCCCGCCGACGGCCCCTTCAAGTTTGTGCGCTAGAGCTCTCCGGGACGCGACCTCTCTCCGATTCGCTGCCGAGCTCGAGCTCAAGCGAACCGCTCAACAAACGCCCGTCTACGAGCTCGTCCCCGGGCGTCACGCGGAAGACTGCAAATGCAGGAGTTGGCCAACCACTCCTGGCAGTAATCGCGGGCCATGCGGAGGCACAAGTGGCGGAAAGACGGCCCGTCTCGTCGCCCGCCCATGCCCTGATGACTCCCAACACATACCCACAAGACGATCAGTAATACGAGCGACGCGGCGCATACCTCATCCGGCATAGGCACCCCCACGCCGACGGACCGATTCCAACCACGATTGGTCGGGCGACCCTTTACCGCCACGGACCGGGATTAGCGTGCGGCGGCGACCAATTTTGGCATCCAAGGCCGTCAAAGAGCTCAAGAGAGGGCCCTGGCCAACCAAAGAGCTCGATCCGAGAGCTCGATCGTCGTATCCTGTCAGCGCTTCGGCAACTCCGCCATCATGACCGGGAGACGGCGCACTACCCATCGCCATCGTCGGCAACATGGCACCCCCCATACCGAAGGGACGACTTCCAACTACGGTCAGGGCGAGGCGACATGACCACGCCCATGCCCCGACCGCCATGTACGGCGACGACCGGTTCTCGGCACCCAAAGGCGCGAGAGCTCGAGGTAGCTATTGGCCAACCCACGAGCTTCTTTCGAAAAGCTCTTTGCCCGACGATTACACGGTATCATATTGTTCCACCTACCCCGCCCCCCAACTTCGGAGAGCTCACATGTTCTATCCCCCCTTGCTACTATAAAAGGAGGGGTAGGGTTTTCGATTAGGGCAAGCAAGCAAGAAAGAAGAACAACGCACCCGGTTCTTCTCACACCCGCATCCTCACTCTCATATTGGCACTTGCCTCAATCATAGAGACTTGGGAGCCCGCTCCCTCTCGCTCCGCTTATGCGCACCCGGTACGAGCATTTGAGCTCGGATAGTGAACACAGCCTTGGACTAGGGAGCCCGACTTTGCCCGAACCGGTATAAATCCTGTGTCATTGTCTCCGAGCTAGGCCATTCGAGTCGCACTAGCCACCATTATTGTGGCGGTGGTATTAGGACCACACGGCGGTTGGCGCCAGGTAGGGGCGCTAGTGCGACGATCTTCCACTCCGATGGCTAGCCGTCGATACCGCCGACCGGAGGCGGCCGTGTTGCGGCGCGGCACAGCCGACTTCACGTACGATCCGGCGAAGTCACTTTCGCGGGGAGCCGTCTTCACCCGCCCGTGCCGCGTGAGGACATTCCCGGGCGCCTCAGCGACACCGCCCGATTCCATCCTCGCCGACATGGGGCGGGACTCCGTCAAGCCCGCTAAGCCCCATCAGCTAGCGTGGCAGATCGCTTCTTCGTCCGATCAAGGACCTCCTCCCGACATCCCGGACGCGAGCCCACGCGGGCTTCGTTCAGCGATGTCACCTTCTCCATCGCCAACGTCGTCCTCCAGCTCGCCCGGCGAAGACGCATTTGGCGGTGGAAAAAAATTCCACGGCGGCATACGCCAAGATGTACCCCGACGGCTAGCGGGGTCTCCCCCCCTCTTTTGGGGCGGCGAGTCCGGAGGCACCGATCCATGAGCTCGAGCGCTCGCCCACCGATGGGATGAGCCTCACGGATGCGACCCCCACGCCAATGTTCGTGTGCCACGCCCCGGCGGCCAGCCCGGCGACCATCTCCCAGCGACTCCGGCGCGCGCCGGAGACTCCGCCGCAGCGCCAACGTGACCCGCCCGTCGATCGTCAAGGCCCACTGGAGGAGTTTGAGGAGCTCGAGAGGCACGGCTCGGGAGCGAGGCCCTCCTCGCTGGCAAACGCAAGGGCGCCTCAGGGCGCGGGCCGTGGCGGAGACGCCCGTGACCGTATCAAGCTGACAACGATGCCGAGCAACTCCCGCCCGGTGTTCGGGAGAGCCTCCCGTAGCTGGCGGCGCCCGTTGCCTGGCGCAAGCGCCCGCCCCCCGAGGACCCCGGCACGCCGAGCCCACGAGCGGATCAAGCTCGTGGCGGGCAGAGGCGTGCAGCAGACAGTGCAAGCTCCGCATCACACCGTCGACCGGGGAAGAGCACCGAGGCCTCCTCTCATCCGCAGTCCACGCAGCCGCCGCGGTCGGCGAAACCGCGACGCACGTGACACCATCAACGCCCGACGGAAGGCGGAAGCCCGCGTACAAAGCGCCCCGGGGGCGACGACAAGCACGCCGCGGCGACTACAGAAGCAGCCCCGCAGAGTACGACAATCGCCCAGGAGGGGCGTCATGACGGCGGCGAGGACAAGGGCCGCAGCCCCACGCCGGAACGCCGCCAACGGAGTCCGTCTCCCAGGCGAGATCGCGGCGCTCGAGCTCGAGCTCGAGGAGGCCAAGGGCTTTATTTCCGGCGCGCCACGACGCTCCCTTCCTTCGTTTCGGGCTCCGACCTCGGTGCGAAAGGTACAACGGGGAGACCGACCCGCCACTGGCTCGAAGACTACCGCCTCGGTTGTCAAGCGGAGGCCCGGCCGCGACTACTTCATCATCCGCCTTTGCCTCTATCTTGCGGTCGGCTCGTTCTTGGCTCGAGCACACGCCGCAGGGCACCATCCGCGGCCAGGAGGATTTGCGAGGCGTCTTCGTCGGCAACTTCCGGGCACCTCACGCCAGGCCAAGCACGACACAGGATCTCCGGGATGCAAGCGAGAAGAAGGGGGAGAGCCTGTAGCGACTACATCGGCGCTTCTCCAAACCCTGCAACAACCTCTCCGAGGCCTCCGAATCGAGATCATCACCGCGTTTACCTTCGGCACCACTTCTGGCGAGAGTCTCATCCGCGAGCTCGGCGCCAAGAAGCCTAAGTCCGTGAAGGAGCTCCTCGACCTCGCCACCGGACACGCCGAGGGAGAGGATGCCGTCTCCGCCGTCACGGGCAAGGGCAAGCCCACGAACGACGACGAGGCCGCGGCGGGTCCAGCTCCCACCCCGCAAGAGGAAGAACAAGAAGAACAAAGCGCCCCCGTGGCGACGACGACGAGTTTGTAAACGCCATCGCGGACCAACGCCAAGACCCCGCGAAGGGAAAAGGCTTCGCCCACAAGGAGCACTTCGACAAGATGCCGAGGCCCCCGTGCCCACATCACGAGGGTCCCGTCAAGCACAAGATGAAGGACGTCGGCTCCCGAAGAAGCACGTGATGGGCACGGCGGGGGAGGCGCCGGGCGACCACCCCGAGCCTGGCGGCAGAGCCCGAGGACGGGGGCGGCGACGACGTCTACATCGAGGACGGCGCCGTCAACGCCGATCTTCGCGAGCCCCGGCTACGAGTCCAAGCGCCGACGTGACTCACGCGCCGCGAAGTCCTCTTCACCGAGCCCGCGACGCCCGCCTACCTCAAGTGGTCGAGCCTCGGCGATCACCTTCGACAGGCCGATCATCCCCGACACATCCCGCACCGAGGAGGTACCGCCGTCGTCGATCCCATCATCGGCACCAAGCGCCCCGGCAAGGTGTTGATGGATGGAGGCGCGCCCCTCAACCTCCCCACGCCCACGCACCTGGGCCCTTGGCATCACCAAAGGCGCGCCTTCGTCCCCTCACCGGACCCGATCCATGGCGTAGTACCGGAAGCGGATGATCCCGCTCGGGCGGATTGATCTCCCCGTCACCTTCGGCACGGATAACTTCGGGAAGGAGACCCTCACGCCGAGGTGCTCCCTTCAAGAACGCCTACCATGCTATTTGTTGGGGCGGCCGTGCTATGCGAAATTCATGGCCGTCCCCAACTACACCTACCTCAAGCTTAAGATCCCGGGCCCGGGGGGTCATCACCGTCGACTCCACCTTCGAGCACGCGTTCGATGCGGCTGCCGCCCGTCGATGCACGCCGACGCCGCGGCCGAGATCGGCAGATGTCGCCGAAGATGGCGGTGGGCGGCGGCGCGAGGACACCCCGAGCTCAAGAAAGGCTGCGGGCACGAGCTGTGAGCGATGGGCTCGAACGGCCCGGGAGATCGAGCCCATCCGGTGAGCTCATGAAGACCGTAGGCACTTTCGAGCCCGAGAAGGACGCCAAGGAGATAGAGGTCGATAATGATGGCCACACCCTCCGCGTAGGGTCCGAGCTCTCTCCTAAATAGGAAGGCGAGCTCGTCGACTTCCTCCGCGCAAACCTCGGCGTGTTTTGCGTGGAGAGCCTCGACTTGCCGGGCATACCGAGGGAAGTCGCCGAGCACTCCTTGAACATTAAGCCCGCTCGGCCGGTGAAGCAACGGCTCGAGGCGTTTTGATGACGATCGACGCCAAGCAATCGCCGAGGAGATAGATAAACTCTTAGCCGCTAGGTTTTATCAAGGAGGTGTATCATCCCGAGTGGATAGCCAACCCTGTACTAGTCAAGAAGAAGAATGGGAAATGGAGAATGTGTGTTGATTACACGGGTCTCAACAAGGCATGCCCGAAGGATCTGTTTCCTTTGCCGCGCATCGACCAAATCGTTGACTCCACCTCCGGGTGCGAAACCCTCTGTTTTCTCGACGCCTACTCCGGCTACCACCGGATAGCGATGAACGAGCTCGATCATTTCGCCACCTCCTTCATCACTCCGTTTGGCGCATTGCATTGCGTGACGATGCCCTTCGGTTTGAAGAACGCCCGGGCGCCACCTTCCAAAGGTGTATGCGCAAAGTCTTCAAGGAGCTCCTCGGGAAGCTTGTAGAAGCTTACGCCGATGACATCGTCGTCAAAACGAAACGCTCGAAAGAGCTCGTCCCGGACCTCGAAAAGGTCTTCGCCAAACTCCGAGAATACGGGGTCAAGCTTAACCCCGAAAAATGCGTTTTCGGGGTCCCGAGAGGGAAATTGCTCGGCTTTATCGTCTCGGAGCGCGGCATCGAGGCCAACCCCGAGAAAATCGCCGCCATCACGAGCATGGGGCCGATTAAGAACGTCAAATGCGTGCAGCGGCTCACGGGCTGCCTCGCGGCGCTGAGTCGTTTCATAGCCCGGCTCGGGGAGCGAAGCCTCCCTCTTTACAAGCCGCTGAAGAAACCCGGGCGCTTCTCACGGACCGACGAGGCCCGGCAGGCCCTCGACTCAAACAACTCCTTGCCGCCCGCCGTGCTCGTTGCTCCGCAGCTAATGAGCCAATCCTTCTCTACATCTCGGCCACCTCCAAGGTGGTGAGCACCGCTTCGCCGTCGAGAGAGGAGGAAGGGCACGCACTCAAGGTACAGCCTCGGTGCTCTTCGCCGTGAGGTCCTCACCGACACCAAGACTCGCTACTCACACAGAAAAGCTCGTGCACGCCACCGCCATCACCCGACTTAAGCTCGACATTGCCGACTCCCACCCGGTGACCGTCGCCTCGAAGTATCCCCGGGGAGGTCATCCGCAGCCCCGAGGTCACCGGACGCACGGCCAAGTGGGCGATCGAGCTCATGGGAGCCGAAATCACGTACGCGCCCGCAGACGCCATCAAGTCTCGAGGCTCGCAGACTTCATTGCCGAATGGACCGAGGTCGGCGCACCACCCAGGCCCGACGACACGTCGAATCGACCCTACACTTCGACGGATCGGCAAAAGAAGCACGGCGCCGGGCGCCGGCCTCGTCTTCACCTCTCCGAAAAGGTGTGCATGAAATACTCGATACGCCTGCACTTCCGCGTCCAACAACGTGGCCGAACACGGCGTTGGTGAACGGGTTACTTGAGTGGCGCACGAGCCGGCATCCCGGCACCTCGAGGTCCGGGGGAGACTCTGAGTCGTCAAAAACCAAGTCATGAAAGAGGTCGACAAGGCCAACCCGAAGATGGTCGCGCACCACCGGTCCGAGAACTTGAGGAACACTTCCACGGGCCGGAGGTCAACCACGTCCGCAACCTCAACAACGACGCCGACGCCCGCCAAGCTCGCGTCCGACCCGCTCTGCGGTTCCCGGGAGTCTTCATGCACGAACGAACACAAGCCTTCGATACGGCTCGGGGAGGAGCCGGCTCGAAGGTGCGAGCTCAAGCCCCGGCGGCACCCCATGGACACCGACGTCCGCGAGGGGTCGAGCGCCCCGATACAAGGGCTTGCTTGGCGACGAGCTCTTCCGTGCGTGCTCGGGGTCGACCGCCGGCCGGCTCGAGGGCTTGGGTCGATTCAGCCACCCCGCCGCGACCGGGCGTGTCTCCGTTACTTGCCGATGGCTGAAGCAAGGCGAAGCTTCCCGGGGCGGGAGGAGTCGCGGCGGCTAGCCCGGAGGGCTAAGGCTTTGCTCGTGGGGAAGAGCTCTACCGACGGGGCAAGCGGCATCCCTCATTTGCATCACCGTCGAAGATGGTCGAGCTCGTCAAAGAAATCCACGAGGGGCGACGCGCCATCACGCCGCACCTGGGCTCTCGCCGGAAAGCTTCCGTCGGTTTCTATCGGCCGGCGTCGTCGCCGACGCCACTCAGTCGTCCGGCGCTGCGCAGGGTCGCTTCTTCTTCGCCATGTGACACACCTCCCGGTAAGCCCTCCAAATGATTCCGTTTCACGGGCCGTTCTCGGGTCTTGACATGGTAGGACCATTCGCAGGGACGACCGGAGGATACACGCATCTCCTCGTCGCTATCGACAAGTTCTCCAAATGGATCGAAGTCATGCCCATCGGCGCGATGTCGAGCCGAGGGAGACCGCCAAGTTCTTCACGGCATTATCCACCGCCGAGTCCCGAACTCGATCATCACCGATAACGGCACCAACTTCGTGGGGAAGTCTCATCGATGGGTGCAGCGATCCACGGCATCGCCGACCGCGCCGCCGCCGGCCACCCTCGGACCAACGGACAGGTAGAGCGAGCTAATGGCATGATCTCGCGGGCGTGAAGTCCCGCATCTTGGGAGGCTCGAGAAGTACGCCCCGCCGATGGCTAGTCGAAGCTCCGCGGTCGTGTGAGTCTTCGTGCCACACCAAGCGGGGGCCACCGGACGAACCCCGTTCTTCCTCGCGTCTTCGGATCCGAAGCGGTTCTTCCTACCGAGCTCGAGTGCGGCTCACCCCGAGCTCGGACCTTCTCGACGAACACATAACCAGCGGCGCTTTCGAAGACGCCGCGGACCAGCTCGACGAAGCCCGTGACATCGCGGCTCATCCACTCCGCCTGGGTACCTACAATCCATGCGGCGCTACCACGAGCGACACGTCCGCGGGGCGAGCCCCGGTCGGCGATCACGTCCCTACGACGAGTCCAAAGCCCGAGGGGGAAAGGCACAAGCTCTCGCGCCATGGGAGGGTCCCTTTATCATCGACCAAGTGTTGAGGCAGGCGCGTACAAGCTCAAGGACCATCGGGGACGAATCCTTACCAACGCATGGAACATCGAGCGGCTACGTCGCTTCTACCCTTAAGATGTATTTTGAAATATCATAACTGTAAAAATTCAATAAGACACCGGTTCGATGCAAAGATCTCGTGCAAGCATCTCAATTCACGCCTTAAACTCTTGAGCAATGACGGGCCTTCATCGACAAAAGGCCCGCCCTTGCTCGGGGGCTACAAGGAATGGGGCGCACACCCCATCGGTTTACTACACCAATTCTTCGCAAATTCTTCACAAAGATCACAACAACGAGCTACCCCATCGGTTTACTACACCAATTCTTCGCCAAATTCTTCACAAAGATCACAACAACGAGCTCTCGCTCACGAGACCGTGCTCCTTTTCCTTAACGTCTTAAAAACAACTAAGTCACGAGTTCGTCAACAAAAGGCATGGCGCGACGCCTAACGATCTCACACGCCCCGCGGCTAAGGAGAAACGGCCCGATCATCCCGACTTCGAAATACTGAACTCGTAAAAAAGTTGGAACAAGGACATAATAGGAAAAGGAACACGAGTGATCTTCATTCCGCATACCGAGTCCCTTTAAATCCTTAACAATGATACCTCAACTACGAGGACTTGGAGACTAAGCGCAAAAAGGGGCTTGGCCCCGAACTCCTACTTTACGCGAGAAGGAGGGTCCTCGTCCATCGCCCCGCGACGAAGTGCCCGCCGCGGCCTCCGGCCAGCTGCTCGGCTCCCTCCGTGATGAGTCCCGGGACTCCCACCCTCTCGTGGCGAGCTTATAGAGCTCGGCGGACAACTCCACGAGTCGAGCTCGGCAAAGAAGTGATCTTCTGCCGGTTTGAGCGTCGTCAATACCCGGGCGCCCATCCCGCCTTCACCGCCCGACGTCCATTTTCGGGATAGTGACCGAAGATAACGCCGACGGCCTTGTGGACCACCGGGGCGTCCGCTCGCCACCTTATACGGCACTACGGAGCGCTCGCCGGGTCCGGGCGTCCCTCAACACCGAGGACGCCGGCACACATCCCGCCGCGGTAGCGAGATCCTCGAGCGCCCGCTCGAGCCTCGCCGCCTCCTCCGTGGCCTTAGAGGCACAAGCCCGAAGATGCTCAAGCTCCTCCTTCAGCGTCGACGGAGCCTCGACGGTGCGCCGCTTCAAGTCCGTCTCCCTTCCCCTTCGCCGGGAGCCGGGTATGCTCAGGTGGCCTCGCCGAGGCAAGATTCCGCTCCATGTCCACGACGCCCCCCGGTCGCTCGTGGACTTCTCCTTTTCCCCCGCAAGACAAGAAGACGGTTCAATAACGAAGTCACCACGACTCGATATACGGGGCGAGGATCGGTCGCCCCGCACTCCACACTCACCCAGAGAGCTCGCTGCAGCAGATTGTGCGGGGTTCGGTTCCCCCTCGTTGAGCCGGTCCCTCTCCGCACATCGTCGTGGCGCCGCCACCACATTTCGGGCGACCTCGCGATCACACGCCGAGGTCCCGCCGGGCGAGGGATGTGTCAGCCCCAAATACCGGAGAAAACAAAAAACGCAAGACAGGGCGGTGACACTCACCCGCAAGCTCGGCCCCGCGACCGACCGGAGGCACCCGGCGGGCCTCGTCTTCCCTATGAAGGGCCTCCGCCTCCGCCCGGCCGCCGGAGCGCGAGCCCCTGTCCCGAGCGGCGGTGGAGGGTGTCGAGCTCCTCCTGCATCTTCTTCTGCGCTGCTTTGCTTTCGGGCGAGCCTGCCGCTCCTCTGCCGAGCCGCCTCCCTTAGGTGGCGGCTTCGGCTCCCTCTTGTGCCGCCCCGAAGGCCCGGCCTTCCGCGTCCCGACGAGTCCGACGACGCCCCTCCGTCCGGGCGCAAGAAAGAAATTGAAGCTGCGCCGCCGCGCCCGAGCTCTTCGCTCATGTCCTTTATGCAGTTCAACGAGCTTCCCGGACGGCCCCGGCCCCTCGAGAGAAAGTCAGTCGGTACCGGGTTATGCGTTCTCTGATGGAATCGCACGCCCGAAGAGCACAAGCACATGAACAACTTTGGGAAGCACAAGAAAAGGGAGATAACACACGAGACCATGACGATCTCGAACCCGCACAAGTCTAACACGCACGCCGGGTCCTCGGTGGGCGCGGCCGCGCCGCGTCATCGTGGTCGGGCGGGAGAACGATGTCATTTCCCCCCGAACGAACGCCGACGGCCGGGCGCCGCCACGTGATCCCGCCGGGGACCCACGACATCTTCGAGGGCTAGCCCCGATGGGCCTCACCTTCGGCTGCGCGAAACCGGGTCGCCTCGCCGATCTCTTCGCCGCCTGAGACGTCGAGCACAGGGATCTCGGTGGCAGCCTCCCCGGTCGTGTATGAGCCACCGACTCCGATCTTCTCCCGCGGCCCTCGCCCATGGCGGAATATCCTCGGACCTCGCCCGTCTCCCTCTCCGGCGCCACGGGATCTCGGGTGGCCCCTCGGCCCCGGGGGCCGTCGGCTGGAGTCCTCACGATCAAGTCCGGGCCCACCATCGACGCCGACTCGGCGCCCACGATCGTTGCGACGCAGGGAGGAGAGAGGAGGGCTTCGGCGTCGGCAATGAACGAAGGTCGACAGCGGCCCTTGAGCGGGACCCGGCGCCATCATGCGGGACCCGTAGTCACCGCCCGCCGTTGCCACCGTCGTCGCGCCCGCGTCGCCATGGACGGTGTCCCCACCGCCGAGCTTCGCCGTGGCAGCCCCGAAGCTCGCCCGACCCTACACTCGAACTTCGCGGAGGTCGAGCTCGTCGTTCTGAGCATCGAAGAGTCTCCATCGTAGGGCGAGCTCAGCGTCGCCGAGGTCTCCTCACTCGTCCGGGGGCGTCGTCGGTACACCGGGGCCGCCGCAACGCCAATGACAATCTAAGACCCACGCGCCCGAACGCCGTGCACGACCGTAAAGGGGAAGAGAACTCACCAATATTCGCCTCGCCAGCGGTGGCTCGAGCACCCGACCTCGGGTTGACTTCGCCCGAGGAACCCGCCGAAGTGCGGCGCCGAGCACCGGGCGCCGCCGAGGCCGGGCGCCGACTCCTCCTCGGCAAGCGCGTCGCCAGGGCATCAAGCTCCGGGAGCCCCCGGTGAGGTCCCGATCTCCCGGCTACGGGCCCGCGGACGACCGGAGGGGGACCCGCTTTCGGTGCCCCGCCTTCCTCCCCCCTGGCGCCGCCGCCGACGAGCCCCATTTTCCCGGGGCCTGGGCCGGCCTCCAGCCGCCCTCTCGAGGAGGGAGGACGCGAACCAAATGACTTTTTCGCTCAACCCGCAAAAACACAAGCTCATCCTCCGGAACTCAAAGCGATAAGTGGGCAACCTCGAACAAACGGGAAGTGCGAGAGTCTTACCGGCGCCAGCGTATCGCATCGGGGAGAACTTGGGGGCTCGGGGGCCCTCGCACCCGTCTGCGTCTACCGAAGTTATCCACCATTCCACCGTTCCAGCGGTTCGCGGCGGGCCGTTCGCCGCCCCCACTTAAGCGGCGCGAGCCCGGCTTCATCTCCCACGCCAAGACGCCGTCGTTGAGCGGCACCCGGCGAGCCGCGAGCCAGCCCGATGATATGGTTCAGCGTCGTTCCCGGCGTCGCGGAGAGCGCCGTCGCCTCAACGCCACGGCCTCCACCCGCCCGGGGGCGTGATCGCAGGCGGACCCCCTCACGCCCACAGTCGCTGCGGTGTCGAACGTCTTCCGGTGTACCGGCGAGGAAGGATGGTCGGGTCGTTCTTGAGGTAGAAACACTCCCTCCCTCCACGGGGTTTTGCCGTCCGGGAAGTCGCCCCTGGGGAAAGAACTCGCGGACCTTCCCACCGCGCAAGCCCTGGATCGACTTGAGAGCAATCGGAGCCGCACCTCGGGGGACCTCCGTCGCCGCCCTTCAAGCCCCGGATCTTGGCGTAGACGGTGCCGGAAGAGCTCCCCGCCAGGAATCCCCAACCATCCTCGCGACAAGACGCGGAACGCCGAAAACAGCAGGATGCCGTTCGGCGCAGTCTTGGAGCTCGACGCCCCCATTACCACAAAGAAGCTCGGAAGAAATCGTCGGGCGGACGCCGAGGCAGCGCTCGTGGAAGGCCACGAACGACACCACGTACCCGCCGGCGGATCGGGAACCGTGCGACGGCGGCGGGAGGATCCACTCTTCGGCCTCCGTCGCCGGTACGGAGCCCGCCGACGAGGCCGCAGAGCTCCAATGGCCGCTTGGTCGCCGTCGAGCGATGCCATGTCCCCATCTCCTATCGCGGAGGCGATCATCATGAACGGGGGAGACGGAGAAGTAGATCCGAGCAAAAAGTATGTCCTCTCTCTCTCTTTCTATCTCTTTTTCTCTCTCCGCTCTTTGGCTTTCTCTAGAAGGAAGGGGAAGAAAGGTGAATCCGCCCCGATCTCCCGCCTATTTATAAGGCCGGGTGCGACGGATGCGTAGAGAAGAGACCGTCGGGAGGGGGCCCACGCCGGCGTCGCGCCCACGCGCAACGGCTATCGCCACAACAACAGCCCACGGTCGCCATTCGGCGGAAGTCCGGCGGCGCGGCATTAATGGGATAACTCCGACCAACGGGGAAAAATTCCAAGCGGTAAAAATCCCAACGGCTATTTTTACCGCGGGCGGACGCCCGAGAGCTCGATAACACCGTTGAAAATCTTCGAGCTCGACGATAGAGCTTGATACACGAGCTCGCCATCCTAGGGTTCTAAGGCCGGCCCAGCACAAGGGCTCGACGGTCGCCGGGAACACCACGAGTGAGGGACGCTAAGGCAAAGCACCGACAAGCGGCTCTTGCCCGAGAACTCGAACGAACTCGGGGGCTTTCGCCTAAGCGTGTTCGGGTCGCCAAAAGGAAACAAAAAGACGACTTCAGGTTATCCTCCACGAGCGAGAGGACACGAGTCCACGGGCTCTTCGAACGAGCCCGAAACCGTAAAAGTCGCGCCTTTGGAATATGAGGTCGGTCCGCCCGGTGACCACATCGAACGAGCTCGAGCTTGACCTCCCGGACCACCGCTATCAACTCACCGAGCACTTTCGGTTTCGGCCAACGAGGTAAAACCAAGTCCGAGCTCACCTTTTTTACGGCCTCGTGCTATAAATGGGAAAGCGAACACACGATAGCCTATAAAAGCCTCCACGCGGACCTCTGTCCCCCGCGGAGCCTCGGGACTACACCCGCAGGTTCGCCGAGCACACTGCGGGGATCACCGAGGGCATCACCGAGACGAAACCCAAGCAAAGGGAGAGACGGGGGCTGCATGTGTCGAACGGCGAAAGACGCCGGGCGAGCGAACCCCTCCGTGCCGAGGTGTTACGGACTCGGGAACACTATCGACAAGATTGTCCCACGCTTCCCGTCACAACGTCGGGCCCGAACGCCCGCCCAACGAGCCTCGAGACCCCGCGACTAACACGGTCGAGACCTCGGCCATACGTGACAAAATTGGTACCTAACCCTTACGCCTTCATTGTTCATAAAGCATTCATACATATAGGGCACGAGTGCATGAACCCGTAAGGAAACTACAAAAACGAAAGGGTACGTAAGAGGTCCTATCTACAACAGCTTCCACGGCGACGGCGTCCTACGGCCTCACCGAGCTTCGCAAAGCTGCGGTCGAGAAGCGTCTTGCGGTCCTTGTCGAGCTTGAGCTTGGCGACGATGACCTTGGAGGGGTGGATGCCCACGTTGGCGGTGGAGCCGTTCACCTTCGCCCTTGTGGTCCTTGTCGAGCTTGAGCTTGGTGGCGAAGACCTCGCCGGACCGGGCGCCGCCGCCCCGGTTTCGGCGGGCTACTCTTACCCGGCCAGGCGTCGACGTCGATGTTGGCCACCACCGCTCCGCGCGGTGACCTCGAACTCTCGACGTCGGCACCAAAGCTTCGCCACCGAGTCTCCATCCATAAAACCACGGATCCGCCCGAATTCGCGCGATGCGCCGCGACGACGCCATCGCCGAGCCGTCACCGCTCCGCGGCGGCGCGCGGCGGCAACTGCGGGAGCCGCTCCCGTAAGCGATCCGCCTCTGTAGGTCTGCGGCGGAATTACGGGGAGGATCAGCGAAATGGACATCAACTCAAAAGACCAAACGGGAAGGGGAGACGCCACTGCGGCGAGCGGTCGGCATTCTCGCCGATCGCGCCGCGATCGCGAGCTCCCGTCTCCAAGGTGTCGATGAGCGCCCTCACATCTCCCCGACCGCGGCGCAGCCCGGTCCGAGGCGGAGCCGCCGAGCCACCGCCTCCCGGGCGGGAGGCGGAGGCGGCGCCGGAGCCGGGCGGAGAAGGCATGGCCCCGGGGCGGAGCTGGGATCGCCCCGCCGACGCATGTTGCGCCGGAAAGACGATCCCCCCTGGCGGGCGTCGGCGTCGCGCTCCCGGGCCTCCCAGCGTCGAAGACCCTTGACCCTCCATCCGTCGGCGAGAAAGGTGGCTCGAGGGGGAGGAGAAGAGTGCGGGGGGAAGAAGACGAATCGCCACCTCCACGACCCGAGCCATTGTATTTATAGCGGGTCGCGGCGGTTCACCTCCCCACTCGGGAGGCGCGGCGCTTCCCCACGATCTCCACCCACGATGCACGATCGCGAACCGCCGCCAATGACGGCGACTTAATCGCGACCAATCTGTCGGGGCACGCGGGCGCCCCGCATTACCACCGATAAAACAAAACGGCGACGGCGTTTCGGGTTCCCAAGCGAGCCGTCACAAGGCCGCCCAACGACCACGGCCGGCTCGTGGAAAGTCCACTAAGGGAGAGCGGGCTCTCCCGATGGCTCGGGGGGGCTCGACAGGCGCGGGTGCCGAGCACTCCATACCGAGGTCGATCCGACGGCCGATCGAAGGGAAGGCGAGCTCGGGATCGACGGCCCCTCCTAAGACAACAGTCGAAGGGCTCACAACAACACTAAAAAAGCCTCCTGAGCTCACGCCTCTCCTGGAGCTCTTGAAACTACACCGCGGTGCTTCAAGCCGCACCCACGACCAAAACATGACTCTGAACCCCCGCTCCAAGTGGCGCCAAACGGAGCATTTGAGAGATCTCTCTCTCTCCCAAATGCTCGGGGGCTACCGTGGGGGATCAATATTTTGATGACCCCAATCCGTCAATCAAGACCCTCGACATCATGTCTCGGGAGGATTCTAACCAAGGACCTCTCCTCCACCCATGGTCGCCTACAAATGGAGCAGGTTATACGGCGCACGAGCTCTTTCACAAGCAGAGACCTCTTTCCGCCGCCGAGGTCTCCGTCGCCGACCCGAATGCGGCTCGAGCTCCTCGGCGAGACCTCTTTCCGCCCGCCGAGGTCCCCGCCGACGGCCCCTTCAAGTTTGTGCGCTAGAGCTCTCTGCACGCGACCTCTCTCCGACGCTCGCCGAGCTCGGGCTCAAGCGAACCGCTCAACAAACGCCCGTCTACGAGCGCGTCCCCTCGGCGTCACGCGTGGAAGACCGGGGTGAGGAGTTGGCCACTCCACCGGCAGCACCGTTGTGGCCATCGCGAGGCACATGGCGAAAGACGGCCCGTCTCGCCCGCCCATGCCCCGATGACTCCAACAGTGCGTCCACAGTACGCAAAGTGCGACGACGGCGTCATACCTCATCCACGGCGATGGGCACCCCCACGCCGACGGACCGATTCCAACCACGATTGGGGTCGATCGCGACCTTTACCGCCACACGGACCGATTTCGGCGCAGCGGCGGCCTCAATTTTGGCATCCAAGGCCGTCAAGAGCTCAAGAGAGGGCCCCGCCAACCAAAGAGCTCGATCCGAGCTCGACCGTCAGATCTCGTCAACTCCTTAACTCCGCCATCATGGCCGGGAGACGCGCACTACCCGACGCCATCGTCGGCAACATGGGCACCCCCATACCGAAGGGACGGCTTCCAACTACGGTCAAGGGCGGCGACGATGACCACCGCCCATGCCCCGACCGCCATGTACGGCGACGGCCAGTTCTCAGCACCAAGGCCGAGAGCCTCGAGGTAGCTATTGGCCAACCCACGAGCCTCGCTCGAAGAGCTCTTTGCCCGACAAAGACACGTATCATATTGTTCCACCTACCCCGCCCCAACTTCGGGAGAGCTCACATGTTCTATCCCCCTTGCTACTATAAAAGGAGGGGTAGGGTTTTTCGATTAGGGCAAGCAAGCAAAGAAGAAGAACAACGCACCCGGTTCTTCTCACACCCGCATCCTCACTCTCATATTGGCACTTGCCTCAATCATAGAGACTTGGGAGCCCGCTCTCCTCTCCATGAAAAACATGCGCACCCCGGTGCGAGCATTTGAGCTCCGGATAGTGAACACACCTGGGACTAGGGAGCCCGACTTTGCCCGAACCGGTATAAATCCTGTGTCATTGTCTCCAGGCTGGGCCATTCGAGTCCGCACTTAGCCACCATTCTTGTGGCGGTGGTATTAGACCACGACAAGTTGTACTAAAAGTTAAACTAATAATGCGGCGAGAGTGAGTGAAGGAAGCGTCAGCGGCTACAGCTCAATCTCCTACCGGTTCCGCCAACACACCAGAACGCATGGAAGATCTCTCGCAGATGCTTTTGCGATATACTCATTTCATCATTCCAAACAGAAGGTTGGAGATGTGAACCCAAACCTATACGTTTTCCGAACCCAGACCTATACGTTTTCCTTTGATTCCACAAGCGGCAAGGTCAGGTCAGGTCCTGATCCGCCCAGACATCGGCGGTTGGCGATCGCAGGCAGAGGTGTGGAGCAGTAACACTCAACAAGACGTCGCGACCGGTGTCTGGTCTGTGCATAGACATCGGCGCGGCCGTCGTTTTCAGTCCCGGCATGCGACGTTGCTTCCTGTACGTCTTTTCCGGCAGCGGGCCCGGCGCGGCCGCTTTCGCTGACCGGCAAAGAGAGAGAAAACGAAACGCACAATGGGTGGGCGCAGCGCGTTGCGCGGCGCGGCTCGGCACGGGCACGATCATCGGGTGGCCGACTGCCCGTCCAAACGTCTGCGCCTCAGGTTTGGACGCAAACCGCCAGCGCGACCGGCTGCATCGAGAGGCCGAGACCAAGTGGAGGAGCAGTGGCCGGTGCAGGCCGGTGCAGCGAGTGGGACGGGGAGCTTGGTCTGGTCGCTTCCTAGGTGGATTCGTGCGCGCGTGGCTGCGTGTGCGGCTGTGCGCCCGTTGTTGTTGCTGTTGTTGTTAGCGTTTCTCGAAAAAGAGAGTAAACAAAGACTAGCAGTCAGTTTACCAATGTGGATTGAAAGCGATTTTGTTTGGAAAAAGGGAAGGAATGAGGCAAAAGTGTGCTTGTTTGGTTCGCAGTGCACGCACGCACGCGTTCGTCGTTGCCGGTGGCATGATTCATCGGCATTCACTCTGTTCATCTTTGGGTTCACATCCGGCCTATCCGAGTAGTTTGCATCGATGCAATACATGCGCATGCTCCACTGACAGCGAAAACTCTTCACGTGAATTGACCAAAAAACAATAGTTGACCGCTCGACGATTGTCTAGTCTTTCACCCACCGGACGCCTGAATCGCTTCTAGCGCACGGCGCGTGCGTCATGAGGTTGCGACGTTCGTAGAAGAATTGATAGGCGTGCGTGATGAGATTCAGGTTCAGACACTCCAGATTCAGAACCGTCGTGGTCGGAAATACGAGGAAAGAGGCACTGCCGTCACTGCACGCCTAGGATACTGCCATACTGGATACGATAGCATTGCAATTTGCAAGGGACGGAAGCTGGAAAATCAACAATCTGTTGTTTGCATGAGACTGTACAGCAAACCTATGTTCTTTGTACTTACAGCCAAAATTGCATCTAGCCCTCTCCTACCTCTGTTATCCACATCATGAATCAATGGCGAACTAATATAACAGTAGCTAAAAAAGCAACCAGATATACGTGAACAAGCAAGCTAAAAGAGGAAGAAAAACGTGATTTGTCACGAGAATTCGAGGCGCGCGCCGCCGTTCTCGGCAACGTCGAGCAGCGCGGCGAGCACGTCCGTCATGTCGGGGCGCTCCTGTGGCGCGTCCGCCGTGCACCGCATGCCGAGCCTCAGGAGCTCCCAGGACACGGTGCCGACGGCCGCCGCCGCCTTCTCCGACGACCGCCACCCTTCTCTGGCCATCCGCCGGGCCCACTCCACCAGGCACTCCTCCTCGGCGCCGTCCACGGCGCGGCGGCCCGTGGCGAGCTCCATCAGGAGCACGCCGTAGCTGTACACGTCGCCCTTGGTCGTGGCGCGCCACGTCTGGCCGTACTCGGGGGCGACGTACCCGACGGTCCCGGCCACCACCGTGCTCACGTGCGTGTCGCCGGGCCGGACCACGCGTGCCAGCCCGAAGTCCGTCACCCTGGCGCGCCCGTCCCGGTCCAGCAGCACGTTGCTGGCCTTGACGTCGCGGTGCACCACCGCGGGGCGGCACTCGTGGTGCAGGAACACGAGCGCGCGCGCCACGCCGATCGCCGTGTCCAGCCGCCGCCCCCCACCCGAACGCGGCCGTGTCGCCGATCAGCGACTCCAGGTTGCCGCCGTCCAGGTACTCGTACACCAGGATCTTGGCCGACCCGGACAGGCACCACCCGTAGAGCGCGACGAGGTTCGGGTGCGGCCACGACGACCCCATCCGGTCGGCGAGCACCTCCATCTCGGCGCGGAACTCGCGCTCGCAGTCGCCGTCGCGTGGCCTCGCGAGCTTCTTCACGGCCACGGTGCGCCCGTCGGGGAGCACGCCGCGGTACACCACGCCGTAGCCGCCACGCCCGATCACCAGGTCGTCCGAGAAGTTCCCCGTGGCCGCCACGATGTCGCGGTAGGTGAACGCCGTCTTGCCCAGCTGGAACACCTTCACCCCCCTCCGTCGAGGAGGAGCACCCGGTCGCCGACGATGATGACCCGGACGGTGGCGACGACGTCGACGACATCTGCAGAGAGCACTTGCCGGAGCTGCACTTGGGGTTCTCGCACGAGAACGACTCGGGGTCCGGGTCTTGGTCCACGGGGAACCGCGAACGCAGACTGGTCATGAAGAAGACGAAGGCGCCGGTGACGAAGGCGGCGAGGAGCGAGAACAGGAACCACACCGTGATGCTTCTTCGAGATATGCCGCGCCTTCGAGCATCCGCAGCTTCCGGTGGTGGTTGCATACCGGTGCTTGTCCCGAATGAAATCAGTGGGTCGCCGAGGAAGGACTGCTCGTCGAAGGTGCCGAATTGGGCGGTGGTGGGGACGCTGCCGGTGAGGAGTGGGTTGTAGGACACGTTGAACTTGGTCAGGTCCGTGAGCTGGCTCAGACTCCCCGGCAGCTCGCCGGAGAAGTTGTTGAAGGAGAGGTCCATCATCTCGAGGCACAGAATGCTGCCGATCTCCGACGGGATCGCGCCTGAGATGTTGTTTCTCGAGACGTTCAGCACGACCAGCGGGAGCCTGCTGATCTCCGGTGGCAGCTGTCCGGTCAGCTGGTTGCCGTCGAGGTGGAGCAGGCTGAGGTTCACCATCGCGCCGATCGCCGGAGGTATCTCTCCAGATAGCTGGTTCCTGGACAGCTGAACGTAGCCGGAGATCGTGTTGGACCTCACCGGCGACGAGGAGTTGGTGCAGACCGGAACGATGCCGTATCCCTTGAGGATTCGGTCCCATATGCTGCGGCAGTTCTCCCGAGTCATGATGGAGTACACGAAGCTGAAAGGGGGATAGTTCGCCGGAATCCACCGCTTCATGGCTTGACAATCGCCAGAGCCGGCGAGCACGCTAGAACCGTTCCGGTTCTTGGCGAACGTCGGGCCGGGGTTCCTCCCTATGTTTGCCATCTCCGACGGGATGCTCCCGGTCAACTTGTTGTCGGCCAGGTTCAACCAGAGCAAGCTACTGCATTTGCCAATTTCCGACGGAATCTTTCCAGACAGCTGATTCCCAGCGAGCATCAGCCACAAAAGCGACGTGAGGTTCCCAATGGTTGCCGGTATCTCGCCAGAGAGGTCGTTATTTGACAAGTCCAGCGCTTGGAGCTCGGTGAGACGGCCGTATGCCGGCGGTATGGCGCCGGAGAATTGGTTGGAGGCAAGCATCAGGTACTTGAGGCTCTTCATGTCGGCCACCTCGGGAGGAAGCTCGCCGGAGAAGTCGTTGAAGCTGAGGTCGAGCCTCGCGAGCAGCGGTAGCTGGAGCACGCCGGAGGTGACGATGCCGCCAGTGTAGTTGTTGTGGTGCAGCACAAGGTACCTCAGAGTCGCAAACTTGCCAAAGGTGTCTTGCACGTCCCCTCCGAACATGTTGCTGCTGATGTCCAAGAACTGAAGCTTCGTGCAGTTCGTCAGCGCCGGCGGTATCCAGCGATCGAAGCTGTTCTTCCCGAGAACCAGCGTCTCGATCGCGGCGAGCTTCCCAATCCCGGCCGGTATGAAGCCGTTGAAGCTATTCCCCACAGAGACAGGTACGTCAGGTTCGCGCACTTGGCGATGGAGTCCGGGAAGCTTCCAGTCAGGTTATTCGCTGACAGGTCCAAAGACTCGAGCCTGCAGCCGTCCGGGAACGTGGCCGGCGGGACGCTCCCGGTGATTTTGTTCTCGGCGACGCTGAATTTCCTGAACCTCGCGACGCCTGGCCACAGCTCGCCGGTGAAGTTGTTGGAGCTGAGGTCCACATACTGCAGCCTTGCGCAGCCGTCGAACATGCCGGTGATGTTGCCCGTGAGCGCGTTGGTGGAGACGTTGAGAACGGCCAGTTCAGCGGCGCACATCGCCGTGAAGTTGGCCGCGACGCCGCCCGACAGCCGGTTCACGGACACGTCGAGCGTCCGCAGCATGGTGAGCCCGGACAGGTCCAGCGAGCCGTTGATGAGGTTGTGGGAGAGGTTGAGGCGCACGAGGCCGCTGCATTGGCCGATGTCGCCAGGCGCGCAGATGTTGTTGCCGGAGAGGTCGAGCTCGGCGAGCGCGGTAAGCCGCGAAGTTGCCGAACGCCGGGCCGGTGATGCTGGAGCTGGACAGGTCCAGCGACGTGACGCGGCCGGAGGCCTCGTCGCACCCACCCCCTGCCACCCGCACGGCGACGCGTCCGACTCCTGCCACGTTTCGTAGGCGCCGCGGTTCACCCTGTTGTTGTTCTGCAGGAAGAGCTTCAGCTCCACCAGCACCTCCTTGTCGCCGTTGCTCTGCGCGCCGGCGGTGGGCAGCGCCACCTCGCCTTCACGAGCAGACAGTTAGACGCGGAATTCGACTCCCACGCACGCGGGGAACACGGCAGTTGAAGAATCAATCGGAAGAGAGCAAAGAACAGGGCGCCGAATTCTAACCTGCGACGAGGAGCAGGACGAGGAATCCGAGGAACAGGGGAGACATGGCCTTGGTTCCCGAATCATGGAAGACACCGAGGCGAAGTGGAAGCACCGGCGACGGGGACGACGACTGGACGAGCGGCGAGCAGGCTCCACATCCACACGCGCGTGCGGTCTCTCTCTTGCTCTGGTTCTTGGCCGTGCCGCTCCACGGGGAGAGATGAAGTAAGCAGAGAATAAGAGACAAAATCTTTGACACTTATCGCAAGTTATCTATCTAATGGCCCGCATGTGAGCGACGACGAGCACGCCAACCGCTGTGTAACCCGGCTGTCGTTGTTGCTCCCGGGCCTGGCATTTGAATCAACTGAATCCATGTCGTTGTTGCTCGGGGTTTACCGGTTGTGGCTTGGGTTTCAACTTTGTTTAATTGCTAACTACTTGTCTAAATGCTGAATTGCTGACTGCACATGGAAAAGGGGACAGATGAGAAAGAGAAAGGGGCAACTGGTAGCTTTGCTTGGGTGTGGTGGTCTTTGAATTGTCTCCTTTGCTTTCCCAATTAGGCCTGGACTTGTCACCGTATTGTATAATTTTCACCACTTGCTGGTTGGGGTTGGGAGGGTATTCAACTGCAAAAACAGCGGTTGGTTCACACTGCTGTCGCACGAACGCCTCGGAGGACAGTGACGTTGGCAAAAAGAGAAGGTGTAGCGTGACTTGTCCACTGACCTTAGAAAAGTACAGGGTTAACACGAGGCTTGACTGTAATTAATTAACGACTGCCGGTAGAACTACGTTTTAGTTTACTGTACATTTTTGTACTCCCTCCGTTTCGCGATCTTTGCGATTCTTTTTTCATATAAAGCATGTGTTTGGCTAACTTCGTCTCATTCAAATTTTTATGTAAATTATAAAACGAACAAAATATCATTCAATATCTTTTTAGTGATGTAATAAGTCATAACAAAAGTGGTAATATTTATTAAAAAAAGTTGAATAAGGCGAGGAATAAACACGTTTATATGAGTCAAAAGCACTGCAAAGATCGTGGAACGGAGGGAATATAGTAGCCTTTGGCTTGGCAGCAACTTTGACCATTATTTTTCTGTGTTATTGTATATTTGTATACACAAAAATGTAAGTACGGAAATGTTTTGATCGCACAGTACACGTGATGGATATTTTTTGGTCAGGTCAGAGACGGCCGCCGCCCATGTTGACGATGCTGTCCTCCAACGCGACTACTACTGATGCCTGTGACACCTTTGCTGCGGCGGTCTCGCGTCCAAATTACTCCGGTCCGAAGCGGAGCCGGGGCTTTCACTCGGGAAGGGCAGGCGCGCGCCGCGCACGTCTCCGCCCGCCGGGACGCCGCGGCATGCGTGCGCCCGCACTCGATCGAAGGGGCAGGCAGCACTCCACGAAGTTTCTAGACGCGGTGATGCTGCCAACACCTGACCCAAGGAGGATAGAAAGGGCAGCGCGCGGCGCGGCGCGGCGCCGGCAGAAGCGAGTGGCGTCACGCCCGGAATGTCCCCGTCCACGCCCGAAGACCGCCGTCGTAAAGCGGAAAAGCGGTGGGTGGATGCTGGACTGGATCCGCGTGATCGAGGACGCGAGCGCGTGCGATCGTGGCGTACCGAACCAACAAGTCTGAGCGCAAGGTCCGCATCTGAACGCAGCAGCAGCTTGTGTTGTGTATTACAGCAAGCAGCAGGGGTGTTTTTCATGGAAATTGTACTCGTAGTACTACAAGTTCTCCGAGCGAGGGGTGACAGAAGAGAAGATGACACTTCGTCGAGCTTGGATTGGAGAAGTCGAATCCTGGACTTGTATGCATCAAGATGCAGGGTATGATGAGTGACAGCCGAACCGGGGGCAAAGAGGGAAGGAACACGGCCCACCCACCTTGAAGATGCCCACACAGACAAGGTGAAGGAAGGCATCGTATCATGAGTCACGAGTGCGTGCCTGCGCCCCTTTCGCATCGGTGGGCTCTGATCGCGCACTCGCCATGGGTTGCTGCGTTTTGGAAGTCCTAATCAGCCGTCACGTAGAGATGGTACGATTCGGGTCAAAGCGCGGCATACGACTGAGGACGGACGGACGGATGGACCAACTCTCTTTATGCTCTCTTTATGCCTTTTGGAGAGTTGACGAGTGGCCAGTGGGGGACTGATGAGCAGATGCAGCGCGATCGGCTCATCATAAAAGGCTTGACGAACCAAAAAGTTGTGGATTCTTCTTTCGCAAAGGAAGATCGACCACGGCACAGCGAACTATATTCACTGTGCCAAAAGAGTAGAGTAGTTTATTTCCAGCTAGTTTTGTTGTTAATTGTTGTGCAGTTCACCTATTAGAACCTGCTTATATACTTACCATGCATGGAACCGGAGTGCAGCATTGCAATAACTGTGGCTTTTGTAGCTCACTTTACACGAATATAAAGACGATTCCATATAGCCAAAGTGCCAAACCGAAGTACAACAGGTTTAATCAGGGGCGGAGCCAGAATTCAGACATATGGGAGGTGCCAATCCGCTAAATGTCTATTAAAATTCTTAAGAGACGGTGTCGACATAAAACAAAATTTTGACCTTGATGTTGGCTTAAAAATTATAAAAAACTTTAATCATTTTCTTTTGTTTATCTTGGACAAGTGTGAATTGTCTAAATTCAAGATTAAAAAAATATCATTCATCAAACCAATGGTTCACATCATTTTTATTTTATCTAGACATATGGAATTGCACAGTCAAGAGACAAAATTTGAGAAAAAAAATAATAGAAGATATATTTATTTCTAGTTGATTTATTACCTTAGTTGAGGAGATATTTGTATATCATTATAATCTCTAACATCAATAGAACTAATAAAGAGTGTAAGTGTAAGTGCAAAGGGGCTCATGGTATAATGGCAAAGGTCCTTTGGTTAGAGACTTCTGGCCTGGGTTCGATCCTTGGTGGTGTATAGTGAAAAATCCCCCTTGTTGCCAACAAGGTTTGGGATTTTCCACGTTTCCTCTTGATGAAACACGGGTGGTGTGGGGATCGATATTCGGGACACTCATACAAGAGCACCCAACCCGCTATCAACAAACCAAAGCGACTTGGACCTCGATCGCACAAGAGGCGTGACAAGGCAAAGGCGTCCCACCACGGCGCACGAAGTCTTCCACGCACAAGCTCTTGCGTGCGGCGGGCCTCGCCGCCATTTCGAGCTCCCGCACACGAGCTCTCGGACAAGATCCACCTTTCCGCTCCGTCGAGCCCACGGATGTAATGAGCTCTCCGGTCTTCATCGCGCCGACCCGGTCGGAGACCTCCTTCCGCCCGCTCGAGCTCCCCACGACCAGCCTCACGACGACGACCGCAGAGAGCTCATCCGCCGCTACGAATTTTCGTCCTCCCCATCCACACACGCGCGGGCGCGCCCATGCCGAAGACGTCTTCCAACTGACGATTGGAGGCCGGCGACGCCCTCGACCACCGCCCAAAACCACGATTCCCGCCGCACGACGGCCGACCAATTTCCTCGACACCCACCGCGTTCGCAGCTCGAAGGAAGCTCTCGTC
>JADLZK010007943.1:0-110771 GCA_015847255.1 Hyparrhenia diplandra
TGCACAGCAGATGTGCCATCAATTCGAAATATTTCTCAAGGACACGATGTGGTACACAGTTTCTTTTCATCTTGGGTGGGATTAGCCCGGCGGCAGACTTGTTTCAGATAGAGATGTATAATAGCCTGTCTTACAAGTAATGCATGTTAGCTGGGCTGGTGCCCACATAGATGGTAGTAGATACAGGCTCCTTAGCTATTGCTGTTTCTCTGTTCCAGGATAGGCGATTAGGGTCACCTTGCGGCCTGTGAGTTCATCAAATATGAGACGAGTTATATAGCTTAAAAATGACCACAAAAAAACACAGCAGGAAAAAAAAAAAAACGAGCAGGAGGTTCAGTCTATTTAAAAGTGAATGCACAGCCTGCTTCTGGTTCTTATGAACAATAACAAGCAGAAGCGTAGATAATGTGAGCTTATTGTTTACCTTGGGTAATTTCACGTGAATCAGAGCAAAAAGAAGGTGATATGAAGATGCTCAATGAACCAGCGATGATATAAGCATGTGTCAAGGAAGTCATTCTTGCCACCTAGCCAGGATGCAGTTGAAAGAACTATGCTTTTCTTTCCACCAAAAGTGTAGGTGTTGTAATTATTCCCTATGAAAATAGTTATAGTCTCATCAGCATGTAGATCATCTTCAATTACACCATAGAGCTTTGAAACTTGGGAAGAGCGAGGTGCGCATCCACACAATTAGATCTTCCTGCTCACTCAGCTGACAAGCAAGAAAAAGATGTAAATGTTCAGCTAACTTAAAAACAAACCGATAATTTGACAATGTGTTGACCGAAGGCAAAGTGTACATTTGGCAATCCTATTAGCTACTGAGCATTGAGCAACCTATTAACATTACTTAGTGTTTTGGTTTATCACAGTACTCACTGGGACAGTAGGATCGAGTTTTCCCCCCCTCCAATCAAGGTTCCATTCTGAAAGTTGGAAGGAAACACATCTTTGCCAAACTTGTGCTCCCGATCGCTCTTCCATGAAATGTTTTCCTGTTGACCTTTATTTCCTTGGATCCACGAGTAAAATCATAGGTATCATTGAATAAGCTCCAGGCAATCAAGCCGCAGGGAACAATTGGGGAACCATTAGTATCCCATTGAACAGGACTGCATGAGTCAGCCGTGTATTTCGCCCTGAAACGCAGCTGTTTATCACTTCTACTTTTGACATACCTGTTCATCATTGATAAATTTCTTTTATCAGTAATATCAGTAAAAAACAGTACTCCCATCCAACAGATACAATGGCCATGAACCTATTTTAAAAAAAAATAAAATGGCTATGCAAATAAATAAATGATGTTAAAACTACCTGCGATGATTCTGATAGAAATTCTCAAGTTCATAATAAACATAAATAGGTGCTCTCATGTATTCCAGAACCTGCAGGTGTCCATGCCACAGTAAAATCAAAATTCAAAGAGAAGAAGAAATACAGTCTCAGGGCTTCAAGCTGAACTTAGGAATTTTAGCTATCCGAATCACAGACGAAGAAATGTAGTCTGCAGAAAGTGGACAAGATAAAGACAACTTCTGTTACAATCACATAACGATCTACCTTCGCTTGCAGAGTACAATTCTTTGAAATTGAGCTGTCCTTAATATAAGCCTGCCTATTTCCTCTGTGTAAGCATCAGGCACACAGTCAACATCATAGCGGTGAATGATTTCTGCAACCTGAACCAGAATAATGAGCACATCAGTTATACCTAGCGATATAAAGGTTAATGGAAACACCGGTATCTACCAGAGGGAGCAGAACAATTACATGATTTGAAGTTTGAAGACAAAGAAGCCCAAAAAGGTACGAAAATGATTCCGACAATCAAGAACATGGCTATTAACTGAAAACAGTGAAGTAAAATATCATCAATTGAACTATGTCTGAAAGAGTCCGTGCAAAATCTGTCGACAGGATCAGAGCAAGCTTACACATCCAGGTGTCATTGCTGGCTTCCAAGCTGGGAGATTCTGCTGGGTGAACCTATAGAAAACTGCAAAACAAACAAAGTTCTGAAAAAAAATTGAACCCCAACATGGTCAACTCTATGGTGTAGTACTAAACTAGAACAGCACTGCAACACACAACAATGATTGGAAAATACATATAATCTGAATTCTCAAAGTTTGTAAACGAAGTCTGTAAACCCACATGGGAGCCAACTATGAATGAAATCCCAGGTGGGGGATTTTCTCCGCTCCCGTCAACTTATTAAAAAAAAGTTTGTAAAAGACATCGACCATATAATCTTCTTATGTCCAGATTCAGTAGTTGTCACTGAAGGAAACACAAGTTAATACAGCAAAATCTGCATGTAGTTTGCATCAGTGTTGCGTTCCACATGATTCTGAAAATGATGATTATTAGCTAAGTTCATTTATTATTAGAAAGACTCACCAAACGTATCATTGTAACCTTGCACTAGCATACCGACACCTCAAATACTGTTCGGATAAATGGACCGTAATTGTAATGGCTAGAGAGACAAACCCCACCAAAGCAGCAACCTTAACACGTAAAAAGCAAATCAACAGCGCGAACTGCAATTTCACGCTCGAATTCAGCATTTGTCCAAGCTCATAATCGCACAGAGCTACTAACCCCAGCATCTGACTGTCTGAGGCTACTATCTCTCGCAGACCACACCGCTCATGAGCCTGAAACCTAGACGCGACGCGACCGAATCGAAGCGAGCCCAGGCATCAGAGCATGACTCACCTCCCGATCTCGCGGGCAGGGAGGCGCGCCTCATCGCGGCGCCGGAAGCGGAGGTGCTGGCTTCGTCCATCTCCTACCACGAGCTCGCTCGCCGCACAAGCCCTCGTCAGCAGCTCGCCGGAGCCGTGCTCCGCAGCCCGACCCGCCAGGGGATCCGACCGCAGAAGAAGAGTGTAGAGAGTCCACCAGCTGCTAGATGAAGAGGGAGCCCATGGGCCCGCCGAATAATCATTGGGGCCTATTTCACATGGGCCGAATTCGGGGCTCGAATTGACGGCGTGAGATGGGGACTAACGGTCGATGTGACGGCCGCATCAATTCGCCGCCCGGCGCGTCGCGGTCGGGGAATCTTTTCCCCATTTTGTTTCGCCCAGGAGCGAGAGGCGCGGCGCCACGCAGAGAGAGAGAGAAAGAGAGAGTGGGAGATGCGAGAGGAGGTGAGGAGCTCGTCGGGGGCGATGGCAGAAACGCCGATGGCCGTCGCCCGGTCCTCGTCGCCGCCGCAGACCCCGGTGGCCAGGTACGGTGGCGGTCGCGCCTCGGGACCTCTCTACTTTTGGTTCTAGATTCTTATTAGCTGCAGGCGCTGCTGCTTGGTTAGGGAATCAGGGTCTCAGTGCTCGGATTGGTCGTGAGGGTGCTGTTTCCGCGTAAGGAAGGTGGATTTTGCATGGCCCAAAAGACCTATTGTAGGATTCGAGGTAGGAGTTGCGGAAGCCGTGGCTTAAATTCGATTATGGAATTTTGATTGACTCTAGGGCACTCCTTTGTAGGAAAACATGGGATATTTGATGGCCTGCATCAGCTATAGGTGCATGATCGGTGAAATCAAGTATAGCTGGCTGAGCTTTACTTCTCCTTTTGGCTGCAAAACGCCAGGATTTGAGCTGCTAGATTGGTTTTTGCTGATGTATAGTGTTACAGATTAATGAATGGTGACATTGGATGAGACATATTCTGCTGCGATTTAAGCTACACGGTTTTCCATTAAATATAATGATTAGGGGCATGGTACATTTGTCCTGACTTTGTCTTTATGCTATTATAGTCTAATGCGGTCACAGTGTTGCAACTGAGTTTTGAGAAGGATTGCAGTTTGCAAATATCAGTGGAGAACTGTGGCACATTTGATGGTGTGGTAGCATAGGATTGAGCCACTGGAGCCCATGTTGGCCTTGTTAACTTTAGATATAGGTAGCTTATTCTCAATTCATTTGTGATGTTAGATCTGTAACATGGTGCTATAGATTCTATGCTTCAATTCTAAAATCTGAAAATAATTATTTTATTTCGATGACATGCTAATGTGTCATGGCTGGTACCATGCCAACGGGCGTGAACAAGTATACGGGCTGGCATATACGTATTTGGTGTTGGTATGTCATATGTGTGCATGGGTCCACAGGGTAGAGTCAGCCTCTGTCTTATAAGCCACTGCCGTGTAAAGGAGAAGCCAAACAATGAACTAGAAAGGAATCAATTCAGAGAGGAACCTTATCCGTTCCCCCAAGTTATCTCTGCTGTGATCTTGTTCACGCTCCGCACCTTGCCGCGGCTATCGGTAGTTACATAATGTCAATGTGAACCTTTTCTACGTGGAATCCATAAAGCCAGAAATCATCTTTCCTACAGATTTTTGTCATTCTTTTCTAAAGCTTGCACTGAAGCCCCTTTTGCTTTTCAGTTCTGCGGTGCCTCATCGCCTGCTATGCAAACTAATGCTGCCAGCATAGATTGGTTGGGTGGCAAACAAGCTTCCAGAGTTGACTCGTCGTCACAAGTTGCTGCACATGCCTATCATCCTTCCCACAGTTTTGATGCAGCTGGAACTGCTATGGATTCTGCACCATCATGTAGACCATGGGAACGTGGAGACTTACTTCGCCGACTGGCTACATTTAAGCCTTCAACTTGGGCTTCTAAACCAAAGGTATCTTCCTAGTTGGGACTACTAGGGTCTACAGTACCTCTGCCATTTCACATATATTGTGTTGTGTCGTGTTGCATGTACCATATATTGCTTCTTTGGGCTTTAGTATAGAACTTAATAGGTTCTTTTATCTCTTCTCCACCCAAGTTGTTCCTGAAGCTAACTTGATAATGATATGATAGACTTGATAGTGCTGGTCGTGACATTTCTTTTGTCACCATTTGTTGATGGCAGTAATACAAAACATGGCATAGGTCTGAAAATGTGACCATGGAATCATAATCCAAATCATTATGCACATATAGGCCTCTCCGCTTTCATATCAGCAATACATAAAACTCTTGCTTTGATATAACATTCGAAAGAAGTTACTCTTTCACCGCTTTTGCTCATTGCAAGTGGCTTTTTAAACGCTGTTTACTTTGCATGAAATTGGATTTTGTTTTCAGCAGCTGGGTATAAAATTGCATAATTTATAGTCTTGCTACCACAATCTTTTTTTTTTTGTGTGTGGGGGTGGGGTGGGGGTTCAGTACTCAGCACAACACCAATATGGCCTGCTTGCTGTCTGGTTGCATTATCCAATTTGGTAACCTTTTCTTTCTTTAAAATGAAGCCTGGTACTGTGCTAATCTTGCCAGGCATTTGCTGGATGCTTGCTTGACCTTTATAGGGATCCTTCAACTTCTGAATTTCTTAATATTAGTTATGTGATTTCATGTCCATTTTTCCAGGCTGCTAGTTCATTGGCCTGTGCTCAGAGAGGTTGGGTGAACATTGACCTGGACAAAATTGAATGTGAGTCATGTGGCGCACATCTAATCTTCAATGCATTGACATCCTGGTCCCCTGTTGAAGGTATGTTTTGTCTAGATACACTTTTGGTTTGTGATAGATTTACTACTATGCTACGCGGACTGGTTGTTGTAGCTGGAAAAAATGGTTACTGAATATCCAACGAAATTGTAGTTTATGCAAAAAAAGGTTCAAACCATGACACTACGCATTCAATTTATAATGTTTTACACATGATAGCTAGCTTTTTATGGTGCATTTGTCAATGTATATATTTCACCCTGTAGTTCACTTTAACGAATTATGTTCGACAGCTAGAATACTCGTAATCTTGAGTCAGATCATATATATTTATTTACTGTTGTCATACGGTGCTGAATGTTGGCCTACAAAATGGTGACATGTCCAGCAACTGAATGTAGCGAGTAGATGCGTATGTTGCATTGGTTTTCTTGGGCATACAAGAAGGGATAGAGTTCGAATGAAGAAATTCGGGATAGGGTCACGGTGGCACCAATCGAGGAGAAATTGATTCAACATCGGTTGACATGTTTGGACATTGTCCAACGGAGGCCCCCCGAGGCGTCGGTGCATAGTGGGGTTTTAAAGCTTGAAGATAATGTAAAGAGAGGTAGAGGTCGACCTAGGCTGACTTGGGACGAGACGGTTAAGAGAGACCTTAAGGAGTGGAATATCTCCAAGGAATTAGCTATGGATAGGAGCGCTTGGAGACAAGCAATCAACGTGCCTGAACCGTGACCTTTGTTTTTCCGTTTCACCCCTAACTATCTTTTGTCTTGTGCCCTTTTTTGTGTGTTTCTTTTATACTTGTTTCCTATAGGTTTCATCTCTAGCCTACCCCAACGAGCTTGGGACAAAAGGCTATGTTGTTGTTGTTGTATGCGAAAAGGTAGTCAAGAATTGTATATACAGATTTAATATGGCAAAGATTTGTTCCAAAGAATCATGAACAGAGTTGGATATTCTGAGAGGAGAGTTTATACATGGGACATAGCACAGTATTTTCAGTCACCTCACGCGATACAAGTTGATTCCAAGTTGGAAAATTGAACAAGTGTGTAAATTACTCTGACCCGGGCCCTCCAATTTAATGCACCTTTGTCGTCGAACCATGCTTAGAGATTTTGGGTATCACGTAAAAATGTATGGACATCCAATGTTTTGAATTATTGGTCAAGTAAAATCTTACATGACTCAATAGAAAAACTATCTGCAATGTGCAATCTCATGACTGTTAGTACTTGTGTCTTGCTGTTTTACTAGGCTGGAAATAGATTGGCACATCTCTGTTTGCAAATTGAATTTTGTTCAGCTGTGAAACCTTTCTTTGTGTCTTCTGTTAGTTGCAAATGCTGGAGAATCCTTTGCCGAGCAGCTGGATGCCGCACACCAGAATAGTTGTCCCTGAGAGGCAATAACTGTGCTGACAGCTTGGTCCAGCTTCATCTTACACAATCAACTCTTATTGGAGGTTTTAAAGATCGCTGTGATGGTCTTTTACAATTTACTTCCCTTCCCGTGATTGCACCATCTGCGATTGAGAACATGAAGCTTACCAGGAGCGCACAAATTGACCGTCTGTTGTCCCAGTCAATTACCTTTTTATCTGGTATTCTGGGCTGCAGAGCAGAGAGTACAGCAGGAATTAATATCCACCAAGATTTTTCTTGTACCTACTCTCAAGTATGCTGATCTCTTTTCATGTACACACACTGTTTTTATTGGAGCTAACACGCTATTATTTTTTGCATTCCCTCCAGTTTCTGGGTCTTTCTTTAATTTACACTGTTTACCAATGAGTTTGTAGGCACAGAAGCTCATAAGCCTGTGTGGATGGGAGCCTAGGTGGCTTCCAAATGTTCAAGACTGTGAAGAAAATTCAACGCGTTCAGCTAAAATGCACCCTCAGTTGGACCTGACGAACGGTTTTATCCCCATTTTGTTGAACATAACAAAAATTCATTTTCTGCATCAGCCAAGAAAGATAAGGGGAAAGGAAAATTGCCCGTTGGAGATTCTGGATGCAGCATGAGGTCACCGTTGTTAGATTGTAACCTGTGTGGAGCTACAGTCAGGATGTCGGACTTTAGACCTGTATTACGTCCTTCTCGTTTCAGTCCGAATAACATTGATGTGCCTGAAACAGGCAGAAAGCTAACGCTGACACGTGGAGTTAGTGCTGGCAGCGGTATCAATGAGTGGGTTACTGAGGGGGTGGAAAGACGTCAAGATGAAGGGCGTGATGAAGCAGCAACAGATGAGGGAAAACCACTATCACTTGTTGGAGTAGACCTAAACCTAACAATGGCTGGAGGATTACCATCACCTCAATCTGCCATGCCTGCTATGTCGGAGCGGTTCAATAATGGAGGAATGGGAAGGGATCTGATGATTGGACAGCCTACAGGCAGTGAAGTAGGTGATTGTGAAACCTCATATGAGTCTCGTGGTCCGAGTTCAAGGAAGCGTAACCTTGAGGAAGGTGGGAGCACAGCTGACAATCCACAAGATAGGCTGCAGCATGCTGATAGCATAGAAGGGAATTTCATTGATCGTGATGGTGAGGAAGTTGATGATGCTGCCCAAGATTCAGATGTCCCGAATAAGAAGTCCCGTGGGTTTGATCTGTTTGATGCCTATCGTCCTTCTTCTGGAGCTGGTCCCAGTAGAAACTTGTCCTTTGACCCTGATCCGGATGCTGGTATGTTCAGTCACTCAAGAGAAATTGACCTGGCAGCTGTTGAGCGTCCGACTGCTAGGGATTCTCTGAGAGCATCTTCTGTTATTGCAATGCATACTATTCATACTTCCGAGGAAGATTCTATGGAGAGTGTTGAGTATTATCCAGGTGATGGTAATGATATCGATATGCCTTCTTCTAGTGCACAAAGGAACATTGAAATGAATGATGCCTTGGATCTTAACTATAGCAACCAAGCACAGCAAAGTGCTAACGCACATGCTGGTCCTGGAAGCGATGCAAGAGAAATAGGAGGAAGCAGTACAAATGAAGGGGAGGAGGTCATTAATGCTGAAACAGCTCCTGCTTTTGGAAGGGATCAACTTAGTTTAGGAATTAGTGGTGGCAGTGTTGGCATGGGAGCTAGTCATGAGGCTGAAATTCATGGAAATGCCGCTTCTCTGCACAGAACTGAGAGTGTTGTAGGTGATGCTGAACCTATTGCCGAAGCTTACTGAGACAATGGGTCAGACTGGTGAATCAGCACCAGGACCTGGATTAATGGATGAATTTGTACCTGAAGTAGATCGAGGAGAACCTCATGGAGACAGCCAAGATACAGTGTCTCGGTCTGTCGGACAAGCTGACAGTGGATCGAAAGTATATGGCTATACCAAAGCTGATTCTGTTGAAAGTGGAAAAAAATAGGTCATGCCACGGTAATGGAAGCAGTATGCGTCCTTCCCTTTCTTGCAACGCAGGGATGTGTGCTGGTTTTGATCTGTCTAAAGATGATGTGACACAAACTGGCAAAATACTTACTACTGAGGATGCATTAATGGGGTTAGATTATGATCCTGGGAATGGATTAGGTACTTTCATTCAAGCCTTTGCTAGATATAATGTAATGTTTTTCCTGTACTGTGTCGTTTGCATTATTTTCCATGGTTCCATGTTGGCATTTTCTGTCGTTTGCATTATTCCCTGAGCATTCTTTTAGTGAAGTTGGAAGTTGCCGTGTGATGTACCCTAATATCATAAAATGACTAGCTTGGGACAAGGAACTCTTTCATCAATCATAGCTCATAGCTGTAATTTTTCCAGCATTCTTTTGTTTTTAATCTCTTCTTTAGATGTTTTGCCAATGGAGTGGACATGATCTAATTCCATGAACACCCCTAACCATTATCTATTTGTTTTATTCTTAGACCTTCATTTTTATGTAAGTTTTCTCCCCTTCTTGGTGGTGGTTCATGCTGGGTTTCTTTCATCTCTAGCATACCCTACTTTGGGATAAAATGCTTTGTTGTTATTGTTGTTGATGATGATAAACTTCATTTAATTCGTGATTATGCTCAGTTATATGTCTTCTGCTCATATAATACTCATTTTCTTCTCAGGAGCTACTAATGGAGAAAATGACTATGAATCGGGTCTGCTGGAATTTGATCCTGTTAAGCATCACAATAGTTATTGCCCATGGGTGAATGGAAATGTTGCAGCAGCTTGCTGTAACAACATTGGCTCCAGCTCAAGTAGTTCAGCGCCCTCTGGTTGGCAGTTAACAATAGATGCAATTGACACGTACCAATCACTTGGTCAAGCTCAAAATCAAATAATGCAATCTGACTCTGCAGCTTCATTATATATGGTAAAGCTTGCTCATCTACTAATGCAATCATGTCTAGAAAATCTGTAGGAATAACTTGCTGCATTGAGAACCTAGATTAACATTCTATATTATGGCATAACAAAAGGCTCAATCAAGAATCCATTATTTGAATTGTGATATTTGGATGGCCATAAATAATGCACCCTCTGAACCCCATTACTAATTTACTATCATTATGGAACTCTACTTGATGTGTCGCAGGATGACCAAATAACTCATAACCGCAAGGTGGGGAGACGGCCTTCTGTGAGCAGAAGCTTTGGGAAGTGCTGATTGGAACGCTTGTAGCTTAAGTGTTCCTTAGACAGAAGTAAACATTCCAGAAGTTGCAGATTGGTGTAACAGGAGAAACGAAATAATACTCCATTTAAGATAGTCTCAATAGATTGTTGTCACCCCGTGGGTGTGACCTTATAGTGGTTTTATGTTGTTGAGTATTGATATTGATATAGCATATTATATATGTGTATTTATTTATATATTCCGAAAGGGTTGATTCAACATTCCAGTGTTCATTTGACAGATGCTCTATGACCTGGCGAGCTTATATAAACTCCATTCATATCTTTATCACTGTTCTTATTGCATCCATGTACCTCATCTGATGTTACGCCGTTATGGTCATGTTCAGATTTTTTTGTTCTCTGTTTCTTTGTGTCTGTCTGGCTGCCTGTTTCTTTGAGCGGGTCACCCTCGTCAAATCTCAGCAGCCAATGAGCACCACCCAGAGTGCCAGGTCATCAGCAACGACCAGATAAAGAAGCGGATGAGATGCCACTCCACTTCACTCCTGCTGCTGCTTGTGACCTGGCTCGTCGTCTTTCCCCTTCCCTTCCCTCCGTCTCCCAAGCTTTCTCCAGATCAATCGGAAGGGGAACGGACGAGGAGCCCAGCATGCCGCTTTGCAGCTTCTACGCCTCCACGTCCGTCCCCGTCGTCAAGCCCCAGCAGTCCGTCGCCTCCACCAAGCCCCCCTCCACCATCACCACGGCGGCGGCCTCCGTGGCGACAACTGTGCCGATGCGCAGTGCGGCGACGGCTGTGCCCAGCGCGACCCCAGCGTTGTCGCTGCACCTGCCGGAGCTGCCGTCGCAGGTGAAGGACAAGATCCTGAGCCTGGAGCTGATGGGCGTGGACTACGGGCGCGCGCTGGAGCTGAACCCGGCGCTCCGCGACGCGGCGCCGGAGTCCATCCACGCGGTGGTGTCGTTCCTCCAGTCGCGCGGGCTGCAGTTCAAGGACCCAGGCCGCGTCTTCGGCATGTGCCCGTCCGTGCTCACCGCCAGCGTCCGCGCCGACCTCCGCCCCGTCTTCGCCTTCCTCTCCGAGGACCTGGGCATCCCGGAGTCGGCGCACCGTCGCGTGGTGATCAAGTGCCCGCGCGTGCTGGCGTGCAGCGTCCGCGACCAGCTCCGCCCCGCGCTCATCTACCTCCGCCGCCTGGGGTTCCGTGACAGCCGCGCGCTGGCGCTGCAGGACCCGATCCTCCTCGTCTCCAGCGTGGAGCGCACCCTGGCGCCCAAGCTGGAGTTCCTTGCCGGGCTGGGCATGTCCCGGGACGACGCCGTCGCCATGGTGCTGCGGTGCCCGGCGCTCTTCACCTTCAGCATCGAGCGCAACTTCAGGCCCAAGTTCGAGTACCTGGTGGACGCCATGGGCGGCGGCGTCGAGGACGTCAAGGCCTTCCCGCAGTACTTCGCCTTCAGCCTCGAGAAGCGGATCGCGCCGCGCCACCGCGCCGCGGAGGACGCCGGCGTCGCGCTGCCGCTGCCGGACATGCTCAAGGCCACCGACGAGGAGTTCAGGGAGATGCTCGACAAGGAGCGGGGGCTGGCAGCGACGACGGACTGATCGAGGGCCGCCGCGCCATGCTTTGTACGCTTAGCTGCCGAGCTAGTACAGCGGTTTGCACCACGTGATGCGAGGAATTCAACCGCTGTCTTCATGGCGAGTGTGTGTCCTGGCCATGACGGTAACCATTTGGTTTGAGTAATTAAATTAGTAGCCTGTACATATGAATTAACAACATTATTGTTTGGTAAGTAGACACAGGACACTCGTATGTAGCTCATGAAACATGGCATTTCTTCCTCCAATTGAATGCACCGATCGAGCGCCAAGTCGTGTCATATGTACATAATACTACTTACTCCTTACATTACATGTATGATGAATGATTGGATGTACTCACCAAGTTCATTCATTATATGTTTGCTCTGAAGCCTCTGATGAGCTTCATGCTTGTGGCGTGTGTTGATGATAATGGAGTCGAAAGCTACAGTTGGAAATCAAGGGTAGCAAACACAGGGTATTACCGTATTAGAACTAGGGAATTTCCTGCGGCATGAAGTTTAATTTCTATGAATTTTAACAACAATTTCATGTTGTGCTATATTAAAACTTATTCAGATAATTAATAATCATATGAATTGATACCATCATGAGTCTTGTAAACCGAGAGGCAATCATCATAGAATGGGTGGTAGAACCCATTTACCCCCCTATTAAAAATAAACAAATTTTCAGCTTTGTACGTATGTAACTGTAATATGTTACATCTGTATTATTTCCACTATTTTCATACAAAGTACAACATTCAGAATTTCGGATCCACAGAGGCCACCGTGGCTCCTTTGGCGTGAAATCAGGTAGCTGGACTTGCCATTGCCAGTCTCATAACTGGCACTGCTGCTTCCAAGAGAGGCGGGCACTAGCAATAGTACTATTATGTGATTGTTCCACCTTCCACAGAGTTCATGCTGTGTAACACATCCTGCGAACCCGGCTTTCCTAGAATAGGGAAATCAGATCCTCTAGGTTCTCAAGATGGAAATGGTTCTTCTTCAGCCTCTTGCGACGCGTGGTGCTTGTCCTGTGCACCAAACAATTGTCATTTCAGTCAGATCAGATGGATGGCAACAACAGTTAAGAACTAAGGAAACACAATTGCAAATTACGAAAGGTTATAGTCAAACTGGCAGGAATTAAGCCCATCACGGAAGCAACAGACGCACATTACACTTGGAAACAATACTTGGCCTAGTTAAAAACCGTGAATAGGGCACTCACCAAGTTATGAAACACCACAGTGTCTGCTGCAACAGGATTCCCATCATCATTTCTATTCAACTGATAGCATGAGTCCTGTTTTCAGTTTGTAAAGTGAATGGCCATAGCTGGCCTCCCTGAACGCTGAGTAGTCTGGCTGGGGTCATAAAACCTGCAAAATGGTGGGTTACCCTGACAGGCAACGCACGTAAGACTTTGGAAAAAAAAAAGAATGAAAGCGATAATGTGAATGAGAAACTATCTATCTCTGATGTAAGGTGAGACGATACTTGAAAGTTGAAACCATGACCTCAACCACAATTTTCTGTCTAGTAGGCCAGATGAGTGTATTGAGTTCAGTAGACATAATAGGATCAATAAAATGTTTGCCAGCTATTGGTTCCTCTCACCTTGAAGCAAGTCCTTACTGGTTGCCTCCATCACCAACTGTTATGTAAACGGGAGCAGATTTGTTTGGCACTGGATATCGATTTCCAGATATTATATTGTAGATTTGTAGTTGATATTAGAAATGCGGTACTGCAAGTGTAGGGTATTAATGAGAAATCAACATTCAGGTATCTGACTCGAAGAAGCAAAATTCACAGTCCAGACTAAACTCAGAATTTGTACCATGTGAAAAAAAATCAAACGGAAGGAAACTTAGCTGAAGGGAAGAACCTACTGATCTCTCATAAGCATGAACATGCCCCGGCATGAGGAAAGAATTTAAATAAATTAAAAAATTTATTCACTAAGAATTAGGAGATTTTATGTACTATGATTATAAGATGAAAATTATCACATCACTTAAGCAGAATGTAACCATAGTCCTAGCCAAGCAGCTCCACCGAAATTAGCAAGTCTCAGGGAATGGAATACTATTATTAAACATGAGAAGAAGGTGTGAGAGAGAAGAGGTGTTCCTGACCGATGGCGATGAGCTGACTGACGGAGAGCTCCTTGCGGAGCTGGTGGGCGCTGCCGCCGGTCCGAGTCCCCCGCTGGCCAACCGAGCACCAAGGAAGGAAAGGCGTGCCTTTTCCTACGCCCGAACAGAGCAGGACGCTGCTCCTGCTGGCCGCCGGCCGCCTCTTGGCTCCCTGAGCGCCGGCTGAGGGTGAGTAGAGAGGGGATTGATGATTGACTGGAAACATTCCTCTGGAATTGCCCCGCATCTGACCTTATCTTCTCCCCACCTGGAAAAAAATTCTTCTCCCACCCGTGCTCCGTCTGCCTCCTTTCCTCATCTCTCTCACGCGAGCGAGGCGACCGCGGCGGACGGCCTCCCGCACGCTGGCGGACATCCTGGCGGATGGCCAGGCCGAATCCGGTGGCGGGGTCGAGATCGGGCGAGGAGGCGCTCTCCCTCCCTCCGGCATGGCAGGACCGGCCTCCGCGGCGTGCGACCTCCTCCCTTCCAGGCTACCAGCGCGTCGCGAGGCCAAGACAGAGGGGGCGGAGGTGCGGCAGTGCTTCGTCGACGGAAGGGTTACGTGCACCGACGGCGGCGCGGCCTCGGGGAGGGTGAAGCGGGGGCGACCTCCGGCACCGCGGGCGTGGCGGTAACAGCGCAGGAGGCAGGGGCGGCGTTCCACGGGCGGATGGAGAGGGAAGGTTCCAGCGGGGCATGGCCGCTCCTCGTCGGCGCTGTTGCACGCCGTCCCCTCGGATCGCGCCCGGATCCTGCACGCCACAGCAACAAAAGCACATCCTTGCGTGCTTTTTATGGATGCGGCGGCGGTGGGGGAGGCGAGATGGGAAGGCGAGGGGACGGCGGCGGGAGGCGAGACGCGAGGGGGTGGGTGCGGCATTCAACGCGAAGGCGAGTGGGACGGGGTGACTGCTCGCATTCCTCGCGTTGGCTGGATTGTCTACCGAATTGAAATTTCAGTTCTTTGCTCACATGAGCCAATGATTTGAGAATTTCTAAATAGACCTCTTTGGATTGTCCACCGAATTGAAATTTCAGTTACTACTCACGTGAGCCAATCGTCGGGCCGAGAATTCCTAAATAGACCCCTAGTGGGAGATAGGATTATTGGAGTTTTAGATTACAATCGCCAGAGTTTTACTCAACACCTTGTCACTTACCCTTGTTTCCTTAATCCTGGCACAAAGTGAGTCTTCACTGGAGATTATTGTTTGAACTAGAAGAAAAGTTACCAGAGTTTATACAGTTCACAAGTAGAGAGAGGACTACGTGTAAAAGAGCTCCAAATGGCCGGCGGTTTCATTCTAGGCCCAAACTACGGCGCAGAACAATGCTAACTGCAATACAGGCCGAAACGCTCTCTCATGGCTTAGAGAAACGGCCCATGATCACCCGAGGCCCACCGGAAACCCTAATTGCCCCTGCTACGTCCACGATAAATACAGGACAGGACAGCCAATGCGCCGCCGCCGCCGAAATCTTACGGCATTCGGCATATATAATCGTGCTTGTTTCTAATGTTTTCTCCCGCAGTTTCTGCGTTTCGTGTTTTCTTTGGTTTTCGTGTGTCGTCACAGCGTCGTTCTCCATCTTTTGGTTTTGATTGATTCGTCGGTGTTGACGGTCGGAGGATGATGATATGGTTTTGTCGCCCCAGTCTTAGGATCCGGACTGCCGGACCTGTGCTGATTGACATGTTATCGAATCTGACTCCACTGTCCATTATCATTCTCTTCAGTTTGCGTCTCTGCTCTTTTTCTTATGTTTGCTGCAAGTCCTTCAGTTGAGAGGATGATGATTTCAAATTGTCGCCCCAGTCTTAGGATCCGCTCACATGACGGTTCTTGCTGATTGACATAACATTGAATCTGACTCTTACTTTACACAGATCGCAGTGTCCGGTCCGTTTGCAGTTTGGTTCTTTGATTTGATTTGAGTCAAATTATTTGACACTGTCAGTGTTTTCGGTGCATAGTAAAATTGCTTTCGTCATACTGTAAAGCAACAAAGCTCCATTGGCTGAAGGTATCAGTTGTGACGGACGCCCTCGGGAAGGGAAGAACAGGCTCTCTAGCCAGAGATGTCTTTACAGCCTCCGAATTACGCAAGCAATGGCAAACAAGTTGAAATTGACATGTTGCGAAACATTCAGTAATGATATTTGACAAATCATTAACCTAGTAATTTAAAATTCATGGACATTTGCTTCACACGAATCACACCTCACTGATAGATCTAAAATTCTTAATGACGGCATGGCTTGTAGAACTTTGTAGACAAATCTACTATAATAACCTGTTTTCCCGTACGAGAACCTGTTTTTCCAATTCCAACCCTTCCAACTGGTGAGTTAGAGTAAGCTCAGTCGTAATGGCCCAATTCCGGCCCAGTGTAGCCCAGCCCAGCCCGGCATCGAACAACCTCGGCAGCAAGGACACGTGCCGCCTGCCCACGTCATCAAAAAAAAAGAAAAAAAAAAGAACGCGTAGAAACACCGAAAGGCAGCCGGCAGCCGGCAGCACGCTGAGCATTTCTCCCAAAAATCGAAAAAGGGAGAAATTCTCGTCTCCTTCCCCAGCTTGCCAGCAGCACTCCAAAGTCGCGTCGCGGAGCCGAGCGGCGGCCTCGATGGGGTCGAGCGAGGCGGAGAAGCCGCTGCGTCGGATCGCGGCGTCGTTCGAGGAGCTCGCCGCCGTGGCCAAGCAGCAGCCCGCGGTGTCCATGGACGCCGGGGCCTTCTCGCGCGCATGCTCCAACGTCTCCGTCCTCTTCGGCTGCCTCGGCATCGCCTTCAAGTTCGCCGAGATGGACTACGTCGCCAAGGCACGCGCCTGCCTCCTCCTACCCCCGTCTCCTTCCTACCCTCGCTCTCGTGTCTGCGGCTCTGTACCACCGCTGTAGCGGCTGTTTAGCTTGATTATTTTCATCCAGTGTTTGGATCCGTCTGCTGGTTACTGGGACTTGGATGTGGTGAACTGGTGATCGATTCGAACTTAGATTTGTCTAAGACTAGTGCGTATGGACGAAATAGTCTCGCTGATACCACACGATCTATCTCCGCCTCCGTGTGTGTTGTTCTGTGCTTGTTTGTTCTGGTTGATGCTTGGGGTGGTAGAATGTTATCTTCTGCACATGCCAATAGATCAGTCATCATATATCTCCAGTTATGAGTAGGTTGGATAATTCACTGCAAACTTAGTGTGCAGCTATTTTTACTTTGGGCTCTTAATTATGGTTATAGTGATGGTGATGAACTTCGATTTGATCTTGTTCGGCGGTCGCTTTTGGCTTGTAAACTGTATGGTTAGTAACCGAAACTTGGAGGTTAGGAAGAATTGACCATGAAGAGTTCAAATAAACTTGAGCTTTTGCATGTGAATCAGATCATCTAATCTGAGGCTGTGTTCTCTACTAGTTTGTTTCAATGGATACTTGTGGTGTTAGAATTAGAATATGATATATGCTGCACTTGGTTGGTTGTTTGTCACTAGAGATCAAATAAACTAGACACTTGACTTAGTGTGCAACTGGTTTATTCTGGGTTGGCCTGATGATTTTTGTGCTGTGTTCTCATGTTACCTGGTTAGTTATCTGTTGTTAAAGCCTGTTTTATGCTAGTAACAAATATCGTACTAGTATCATTTATCTTAATGTTGTTATATGAGTAGGCACTTGGATAATTCACTGCAAACTTAGTGTGCAACTAGTTTAATGGTGATGGGTAGATCCAGTTTCTGCTAGGCACACCCTTTTTGGCTAGTTAAACTGTGTGATCTTCTGCTTAGTTTTAGTTTTCAGTTGTGGTGAAATGTATATAAGACTTGGAGGTTTGGAAGAATTGACCTGCAAAATCCTAAAACAATGTAGACTTTTGCATCTTAACCAAACCATCTAATTCGGAGGCTATGTTCTGTGCTAGTTTGTTTCATTGGACACTCAACGTGTTAGAATATGACCCTCTGCACTTGCTTTCTAGTTTGCTACTTAGAGAGGAAAAAAAAAGGTCCCGTCAGTTTTTACTGGAGCAGATCTAATGTTCAACTTGTTTATTCTGAGCTGGGATGCTGCGCTGGTTGGTTATCTAACGTTGAAGTTTATTTTGTGTTAGTAACAAGTACTTTCACTTTTTGAGTTTGACTAGACACTTGGATAATTCACTACCACAGAAAACACGGTATATAGCTAGTTGTAGCAATATATTGATGATGATTCTGAGTTGCTTTCCTTGTTGCCAAGTTATCATTCTGACATTTCCAATTTTTGTTTGGTGTTCTTGTCTGATCACTTAATTGGATCTTCTACAGGTTGATGATTTGGTGGAGGCATCCAAGTCAATTTCAACGTTGCCTTCCATGGTTGAGCTAGACATTCAGACCGGCACTGTCAGGAAAGCAGGGAGCCATACAAGGAATCTGCTTAGAGTGAAGCGTGGAATTGATATGGTTAAAGTCCTGTTTGAGCAAATTCTTGTCACAGAGTAAGCGCTAGCTGCACACTGAATACCTTTTTACTTCTCTCAACACATAGTTGCTTATAAGTTCATGTTGTGAACTGTTAAGCTCTGTGTTTCCTTACAATGCCTTCTCAGTGAATTTGATCAAATAACATTGTCTTGCAGGGGCAACTCACTAAGGGATGCAGCATCAGTAGCTTATGCTCAGGTCTTTGCTCCTCACCATGGATGGGCAATAAGGAAAGCAGTTGCTGCTGGAATGTACGCCCTTCCCTCAAAGTCCCAGCTGTTGAAGAAATTGAATGAAGATGGTGAGTACCTTAAATCCATCCAAGATTCAGCACCTAGCAAAATAGCAAGCAACTAGTTTTTATTCGGAAATGATCACATTACAATGCTATTCTGGGTCCTTATAAAGCGTTAACATAGTTGTTCACTTGTCTGTTTGTGAGTGAAATACTAATATTCATGTATGCCTATAATTCTCTGATGTGCATCAATGCATGATTCATAAAAATGATAATGGTGCGGATTTATTTTTTGAAGGGTAGGCAGGGGGAGCCCCTACCCTTTTTTTTTTTGTATATTTATGAACACAAAAACAGGGTACAGAATTATCAAAAGCATACTAAGATGCCTGGGATTTCTTAAGGTGATATGGCTTAATTTTGACCTTTAGTGATGTTGACCATGTTTCCTTTTTTTTTTTTCACTTGCAGAGGAATCAGCAAAGGTCCAAATGCAAAACTTTGTCAGGTCATCAGCTCCAGTAATCTGCTATGTTGAAGACCTTTTCACCTCAAGGAATTTGGGCATAGATTGGTGAAGAAACTATGGATACATTTTATGGATACATTTTCTGTCAGATGGTGTGCTGTCAGCTGAGCTCAGAAAACCTTTTCTGGATTCCATGTCTGCAAGTTGTAACCAAATCTATGAGCTTCGGTCTAAAACTACTTAGCGATCCTATTCTAAAAGTTGTTCGATGATGGTTGTTCGTGATGGTTGTAGGCATGTGACCACTTGCATAGATGATGAGAAAAATATATGTTTCGGCCTCTCTCTCTCTCTCTCTCTGCTGCTTCATGTATGCTCACCTGAGGTGGCCGCAAGGCTGAGCAATGTCATGGCATTTCAGGAATTCGTTAATCTTGTCTCAATATCTCATGGAGTGGTGCCTATACCTGCTGTTGTCGCCTCTTCTCACACCTCCCTTCTAAATTTTGCCATGGAGACTGATGAATTATTTAATTTGCACTTTACAATCGATTAATCATGGTGCACAACTGAACCATTAAATGGGGACATTGACAAAGCTGGGTAGTCGTTAGAACGGAGTACTCGAGTTTCCATATTTGTCGTACTACACTGTTTTTTTGCTCCCCCTTTGCCTTCGATATGAACATGGGGCCAGGAAACATCATGAAATACGTACTCAAAAAGAGCATCAAACCGATTCAGCTCTATATTAATTAACCCGATGCCAACACATAACTTCAGCTTGTCATCGAACTTCACAGCAAGAATAGAGCAACAAAAATCCACAGCCTTAACCAACCTAACTCTGGAATATGGTCATGAAAAGGTGGGAAAATCATTTTGATATAGTGAAAATAGGTAATTGTTTGGAGGAAAAGGAAACAGAAACCAACAGCTACACAGAGTATTTCCCAGCCTAAAATGCAGTACCACAATACATCTAATGCATGCCCAAACTCTCCTGTCTTCAATGCTCAATCCGCTTTGACCACAAGCAGGTACTGTTAAATTATCATACTGTACTTGTATCACAGTTCATGTCTTTATGCGCACCACAAACGAACCTGTCATCAAGAACACAATTTAGATAACTGTCATGAGTTGGCATAAGGCAAAATTCATGCAATAGGCATTGAAATATGAAATGGAGCTGCAACTTTCTGTCAGTATAAAGTGAATGAAGAGATGCGCAGTGCTCTTCCAAGATGAATGAAATAGATTAGGAGATGCCAACAGGATCTCAAAGTGGTTAAAGTAGAAGAAAGCAAAGACCCAATAAGATATCCTTTGGGATGGCAGGGAATTCCTACCACTTGATTCACCAGAGCCTAAATTACATCACAACTTCGGAGGCTTGGAGGGCCCTGTTTTGATGTTTTCAGTATAAAGAATGAAAATTTCCTTGTAACTCAATCCAGATTGTTTATTGAATAGAAATTAAAGGACCATAAACTCTAGAAATAATCAAGGAATAGCATGACAGCAGCACATATCGTACTTCCACAAAACCAAAAGAATGTGCAAAAGATGAGTACTGAGTAGTACAGATCTATAGTACCCAAAAAATAATTGTTCATGCCTCCATGGGTGCCAATAGAGGAGATGCACTCTTGGGCAATGAGTCAATGATGGTAACAGGCATGGAACAGACCAAATCTGAAGGTCACACAACCATATCATAGGCTGATAGGCAACAATTTATCTAGTTGATTACGAGTATAAAAAGTAAATCAATAAACCACAATTTATCTACTCTCGGTTCCAAATTATAATACATAGCTTTTGGCTGCTATTGACAACTTCTATATACACTGTCTAGATATATCGCAAAAGTATCTAGAACAGCCAAAACGTCTTATAATTTGAAATGGAGGGGTAGATATTAAGTAGCCAAATTTTAATTTGTCTGAATCCAATCTTCTAAAATTTCACTTCATATAGACCTCGCTGCTAGATTACACATTGCAATAGTATCTTAAAATCAAACTTTCTACATCATGAAAACTTCTGGACAATAAAGCACCATACTTGGGTAATTGTTTGACTCCAGTGGTTGATATAAGATGTGCAGAAGATCATCAAATGGTGAAAATTAACCACATGCCAAAAGGTCATAGAAAACAGCATAGCTTAACTTACATGCTGGAAGGTTTGACATGTCAGCAGAGACAGAACACGGAATTCCTAAGTTGGTCAAGGCACCTCTTATCAACCCACATGGGAAGTACAGAAGCATGGTAGTTGTTTGGGCAGCAGTATCACCCAAAGCTACAGAATCATTTTCAGTTGAGTCTGTGTTCTCTGTATATGTATCTAGAGAAACACGAGTAAGCCACCGAAAAAACGGTTATCTTGAAGGACAAAGGTACCCTGCATGTACAGTAGTCAAGAGATGTTAGTGTTTAACAAGAAGGAAAAACAGGTAGGAGGTATTTATGCATCACCCTATGATTTGTTTTCAGATTGTCAATCTGTTTCTTGAACACAGCTCTGACCAGAAGTCTTTGCAGATAAATTTGATTGCTTCAAGATGATCACTAAATCGAGGGCGCTCCATGGTATATCTGAATATGAACAAAATTTTGGTTGAGTCTGCAGAAGTACATACATTGGAGCGTTGCATTGACTAAAAAATTAATCACACAGAAAACTGAGACAGATCTGCATAGCGTTAAAATACAGTGCTGGAGACGTTACAGCAGAGAGGCCTTGTGCTCTACAAAACTAAAGAAGCACAGCACAACAGTAAACATGTGCAATAAAAGTTACAAAAAAATAATCCACCAAAAATAAGATGAAGGTCACCTCAAACAAAGAATAGAACGTATTATGAAGAAAATAAGAAACTCGTATATAACATTAGATATCATGCATGAGAATCACATCTAACAGAATTAATTAGGGCACCTAGGTCATTTATCCAGGCTACTAATATGTCTGGGAATTGCTACAAATAAACTCTTTGTGGAACGGAGGAAATAGTTGGAAAAAAATCTCAAGCATATCAAAAGCAATTAACATATTATAGTTAGGAACAAAAAGATAACATCATAGTAAGTGTTAAAGATGCATGTGGTGAAGGCAACATTCCATTTATTAACTTGACCCAAAATTGTTCATTGAATAGTATATAAGAACATAAGAAATGCAGTTCATCAATCCAGTATTAACTATATGATTTCAGAGGAAACATGTTGTATTATCAATCATGCCCTTAAAAACAATGTGGCTATGAAACGGACACTCCCATAGTCAAACCCTGCTTTATTCAAATTTCCCTTAAAACTACAACAAATGTCAAAAGATTTATACAAAAATATACAACTAATTTTTACAACCAGAAAAGTGGGTAAGCTCTCATGGAGTTTATAAATTTGCCTCAAGGAATAAGCTGCAATCCAAAAATGCTCAAATTGCCTTCTTCTCAACTAATAAAATGTTAGGTACCGGTAAAGTTCACAAGAAGTATTCGAAGGTGGTGACAATAAGAGATAGAGCATTCATGCTGGTATGAACCCTTCAAATTAGCTTCAAAGTACAACTAGCTCAGTTTTTCAAATAAGCAAATGTGGAACAACCCAACAATCAAACATGTCCAAAAGCAATCTTTAGGAACCCCGACAATACTAGCACCCACAGAACGTCCGAATAGAATCTTTTAGCTTGATTTGGGTAAATGGGTCAGTAACTTAGCTATATGAGAAGATTTTTACTATCCATGCCCCTGATTACTTGATTAGACATGTGCTCAATTGATATAACTACTTGCAGTTATAGATAACTAGACACTTGTTGAACAATACTTGCACATTTTTACCAGAAAGGGTGATACTTTTAGTTACTTTACTTGCTGAAAAAGTGCTGCTTGGATGACGATCATTAATCAAGCAGTTCTTGCCCTAGCACAATCAGTTTTTGTCCTAATACAGATTAAAACAATGGTGATTTGGACAGCCAGGAAAAATTTTTCATTGATGTTAAAAGGCACCTGAACCATGAGGTTTAGGCTGGATCGTAATACCAAACATAAGAGCCTGCGCCAAGCTGCCAACTAGACCTCAACTAAGAGAAACATTTTGAGATTTACCCATACCAGTAACTGCCTAACCCAAACCACATTAGGGTGATAGATCATCAGTTAAGGTTTCAAATTGGAACCTGAGTGCAGAATTAAGCAGATGAAGAACATAACAGAAGAAAAAAGAATTTATTTCTGGGCGTACCTCTCAGAGAGCTGGTGCCCAACCTGGAAGCCGATGGCCTCAATGCGGCGGGCAGCGAGCTCTGGCTTGGCGGCGTAGAGGCCACCGCAGTAGACAGCCACCATCTCCATGACCACCCGCGTCAACACAGCTCTCCGCGATAGCCATAAGGTTTAGATGTCTAAATTTGTAAATGAGAAAATAACATTAGGGACTTCGTAATTCTAAATTTTCTACTGCTAGCAAATAAAAATTAAACTTTAAAACAACTTTTTTTGTTGCATAAACAAAGAGAAGCAAAAAATTAAAAGGCAAGTTTGAAAAAAAAACAATCAGATCTCTTATAACATAATCAAAGATTAGATGAATCAAACTATTACAAATTTACAACTAAGGAAATCCCTGGGATTGACTTGCATGGACCATATGAATGCTACCATGATGAACATGATCCAGATAAAAGTAACTAGCGCATGTTACCTAGCAGAACATCAAGGTCAAAACATTTGATGCCATCATCTAAGAGTGAGGCACAACTACTACCAAATCAGAAACGATATATACTTCAGTAAACCGGCAAACAGTAATTATATCGTTTGGGCTGCTAGAAATGTCATAAAATGCCTATTTATTGTTCAAATAAGATTTCAAATATAATAAACATCATCTTTTGCCATCTCAACAATCTGAGTTACTGAAATGGGGGGGCAAAATGCTCTATAATAGTAAATTTTTTAGTATGAATAGATCTGACGTCTTTTTCTTCTTCTCGTCCAAGCAGTATGGAGAAAATTCATCGAATCAAAAGATTTGACAGTTTGTTGTTTCCAAAACTGATATAACTAACTAGGACATGGGTGGGCGACTGAATAATTTTTAAAGGACATGGTTGTAGGCACAATATACACCTGTAATTAGATTCAGATCCGATTAGGAATAGTATGTTACGGTTTGGGCGCGCAGTTTTACCTTGGAATTACATTGAAGTTTCACGGCTCCGCACAGCAAGAAGGGAGGACCAAGGGGAGGGAATACCTGGTGTACTGGCGGAGCTCGTCGCCGGCCAAGGTGGCGAGTGGACAGCAGCGACGGTCGCGGGGACACAGAGGGCAGACGGTCGCGGGGACACCGGGGCTGCAGAGGGTGGACGCCGCACCGGAGCTGGTCGTGAGGACGCTGGGCCCCAGGTGGTGCTCGACCGAGCGCAGTCTCCTCTCCGGGTTGCGGCGTGGCGAGCGGGATGGAGGAGATCGATCGTGGCCGCGGGAGGGACGAGTTCAGAAAAAGGCGCTAGGCAGCGGTGACTGTAACCTGCGTATGCTGTGCCTTTGCTTGTTTCAGTTTTAGCGATGCATGTGTTGCTATTTTTTTTTTTAAAAAAAAACATTATATCTTTGTTTTTAGATACGGTTATACTCCCTGTCAAAAAACGAAATGAAATTCTCACTTTTCGATTAGCCAACTTTAACGAAATTTATAGAAAAGATTATTAACACTTATAAAACAATCAATAAATTAGTGATGAAATATATTTTAATAATAAATTTTGTTTGAGACATAAATATATTAATATTAATTACTATAAACTTAGCAATACTTTAGTCAAGTTAACCGGCACGAGTCGTGTAGTTGCATGTTTTTTTTTTTTTTGACAAAGGGAGAACTTTATCCATCTAGGAAATAATGAACGAGTTTCATTGCATTTGAGATGCACACACAGGTTTTAGGCCCGGCGTTCCACGCAGCAAAAGGAGTATACCCTATCTCTGCATAGCAACTAGCCAACTAGCAAGGACAGTTTGATTCCCAGCACTAATCTACCATAATTAACTAATTTAGACACAATTACTTTTACTCTATATGATACTGAAACTTTTTTTAAGAGAAATGCTAACATAAAACCGCATGTTTTGGAGCTTCAAATCATGCGGATCCTGGGCCATTGAATAGTTGGGGCTGCATCTGCTCTGCCCGCTTGATCTTGCTTGCAACTGTTTTGCCAACGGCGCCACTCCTACTCGCACTCTGGGGAAGGGGTGGATCCACGGGAGGCTGCCCGGGCTACAGCCCCCTGGTGAGGTTATTCAAGTGTTAATAGCTCAGCCTTTATTTTACCATTAAATCTTTTAATTTTTGCTAACTTTCCACTAATTAGCTCCCTCCCCCACCCGGGAGGCTCATCTTGGCTCCGCCCCTGCTCAGGGGTCCCCTCCGTAGCCGCCCTTGCCGCCATGACGGCCTTTGACGCCACCCCACCCTCCCCAGTGTCGCCCAATCGCCGTCATCTCCACGGCTTCCTGGCCGCCCTCCAACGCGCCGCCGTCGGTCCCCAGGCCACCCCTCGACGCATCCCCCCCGCAGCCCCAGTATTGCTCTCCTCTTGTCTCTGCTCTGTGTTTCGTTTGTAAATTTGCAAAGTTTTGAACAATCTAAAGACATTTGTGAATAATTTGATAGATATTTCTCTTTATTTGGAAGCCATAGAAAAAAAAACATGTAAATTTGTATTTGAAAATTTTGGTATATTTGTTTTTTTCTAAATTACATCGCTTTATGTTATAAATTACATTGAAGAGTTAATGTAAATATAGTAATAATGTGGTGTAAATGTAGCTATAAGACTAAGTGCTTAGAAAAAATCTGGGTGTTACGAGAAGCAAAAACAACTTGATATTATCTAGACACATCTTTTTTAACTAAATTTAGTTTTCAACTAAACACTTAGGCGAATCAAGCCCATTTCATCGGGGTCGTGCGACCCCAACAAACTTTTTAGTAAATTAGTAGAGAACTACTGTTCATCGATGTTCATCAGTGATGTTAACCCTATTTTGTTAATGTAATGACCCCGGTAAGCTTGGTGGCTAGATACGCCATGTGATCAAACTTAAAAATGTGTTCAAAAGAATCTTGAGCCAAGAACGTCAACAGAGACGGATCAAGGACTTAAAAATGTGTTCAAAAGAATCTTGAGCCAAGGACCAAGAACGTCCTTTTTTTTTTTCCTGTCAAAAAAAAAAAAAAAAGGACGCAGCCGTCACTTGGACGCAGGGACGGATCTGCAGTATAAGGATTGATGTCCCGGGACATCAATAACCTTGTATAATTCTTACTACAGTAGAAGATCTAAAATTTTGTGAAGGTTATGGCTTAGTCAATGATTAAAAATTCTGGATCCGTCCCTGCTTGGAAGGATCAAGGACGCAGCCAGCAAACACGACGGCGCCGGAAACCTCCTCCATGACAAAGAACGCGAAGGGATGATCGGCGACGAAATCGACAGTCTTCGGCGGAGGGCCAGGCCGTGCAGAAGTCGAGCGATGGCGGACGTACGTCACAGCTGCGGCCTCCGTGCCTTCCTCGTTCAGCTCAATCACCGCCTTGTGACATACCTCGCTTATCTTGGGCGACACGCCGGGGAGGTCTCTTTCCTCGGCCGTGTCCGTCAGGTCGGCGGCACCTTCGTCGTGGGGGTCAAGCGTGGCCCCGAGCCCTATCTTCCGGAGGGCGGCGGTGAGGTTGCTCGCGTAGGACATCTTGAACCTCGGTAGCCAGAGCTTGCCGACACGGACCTTCGTCACCGGCAGATGGTCGTGCAGGAACGCCGGGCCGGACGCGGCGAGCTCGTCGACAAGGCTCCACAGGCCGTCGCGCGCGTCTGGCAGGAAGACGCACAGGGAGTACCTAGCGACGCCGCCGCGGCTCTGCATCCCGCTGCCGAATGGGGGTAAGGCCAGGGGTGCTTGGTACCGCAGCTTGAGCACCTTGAAGCCGCCGTGCACGGCGACGAAGTAGCTGCCGCTGCCGCGCATCAGCGGCGTCTTCACGGCGGTGCCGTCGAGGAGGTAGAAGTCCTCCACCTCGGTCCAGCGCTTGTTGAAAGGCTCGTCCCACTTTCCCTTGAAGTATATGGCGTTGACGAGCATCAGGCTAGTCTCGGCGCCGTGCAAGGGTGGAGGAATCACGTCGGCGATGAGCCCTTTGGTGGCCTCTGACACCCAGCTGTTGATCTCCTGCCGTGCTTCCTCTGCCTGCGTTACATTGCATATTGGTTAGCATTGTTACCCCCGGCCGATCGACGGCGGACGGAGCAGCAGGTAGAAGAAGAACGTTAGGCACACACACCTTTGTCTTGAAATCCACGGCGCGCACCTCGGCCTTGAAGGCCTCGACGGCGGTGGCCCTGAACGCCGGCTTCAATACCACGTCGTGGTCGTGCCAGACGCCGCACGCGAAGGAGATGAGCGGGCCGCCGGACGCGGAGTCGTCGGCGAGCGCGACGGACGAGCTCGGCGAGGTCGTCGCGCGACGCGGCGCCCAGAAGGGTCAGGAGCTCGTCCAGGGCGGCGCCGCGTGCGCCCGCCGCCACCAGGGCCAGCGCGGCGTAGATGGACAGAGGCGAGAACACGAGGTTGCCGTTGCCACGGTCGCTTTTGTTGGCCTCGACGACGAGCTGCTTCGTGAGGCGGAGCGCCAACGACGTGAGCCCGGCGCTGGCTGCCGAGACGCGCTGCCCGTCTGCCGCCTCCATGGTGATGCGTGCTTGGGTCTTTGGGTTCTCGTGGATGGATCGATGCAAGGAGGACGGTACGTACGTACGTACGGCGAGGTTGTATTTGTAGGACGGATTGACGGAAGCCGCGTATGAACTAAGGAAAGGATTATGATTCTGAATCGATCTGTTTATAACTGTTTATATTACCAACAAAAAATAGTTTCCAACTTCCCTTTTATAGAAACTAAACTGCACATTGATTAGGTGAGGTTGGACAAGAAATTCCATATACACGGAGCAAGCGCACGTACGGCTGCACATTGATTAGGTCCTGCTGCACCCCCAGCGGCAGCTCCAGGAGCACCTAGAATTGAAAACGTCCAGCTCCCTGGAGTGCGTGGACATGATCCGTGCAGTGGCCGCCGCCCTGGGAAGCACGACGCCGTAGCCGTCGTCCATGTAGTCAGTCCCCTCCGGGAACACCTGCCAGAGCAGCGCCCCCACTCCGGCGCCGCCACGCCGCGTCGAGATCAGGAGCTCCCCGTACACGGCCTGGATGAGCTGGTCTCTCGTGGTCGCGTTGAAGGCGGCGCCGCCGCTCCGGGCCTTGGTTGACGCCCCGAACTCCGTGAACACCACCGGCATGCCGCCTAGCGTGCCCTCGGCGTCGGCGATATGCGCCTCCATCCACGAAGCCACAAACTTGAGCTGTGCCTCCAGTGTCGCGCCCGACATCCAGATGTCCGGGTAGATATGAACGGAGGCGAAGTCGACGCCAAGGACGCGGTGGTTGCGGACGAAGTCGGCGCCGACCTGGCCGGCATAGGTGTTCGGGTTGGCCTGAATCCGCCGCGCCGGCGACGAGGGGCCGTAGAAGCCCTCGGCGCCGACTTCGAGCAGGTGATCCGGGTCCATGGACTTGACATGGAACGCCATCTCCTGGATCCACTGCTGCAGCTTGTTCCCGGTTGGATCCGACGCGCAGCGCGGCTCGTTGATGAGCTCCCACGCCAAGATGGTCGGGTCGTCCTTGTACATCACGTTCGCGTACGTGTTCACCCCCGACAGCATGTTCTTGACGTGGTTCTTGAAGTAGACCTTCACGGTTTCGTCGGAGAAGAAGTCGTCGTCGGAGGTGATGTTGCCGCCGCCGCCGTCCCTTGCCCATTTCACGTACTGCGCCTTGCCGCCGTAGCCGTCCCAGTTGTTTACCAGTGACAGTATAAGCCTGATCCTGTACTTTTTTTGCCTCGCTCACCACGAAATCCAACGCCTTCATTCGTACGTGTGCGTCAGTCCAGAAACAAACAAATCTCCCGTTAATATATAAGTAGCTTCACATATATACATGCATATATATCATCTCACGTACAGTACCTTGAAGACATCCTCGTCATAGACAGATGGCGACTTCTGAAGCGCCCTCCAGCCACCATCGTTGAAGGCCCACGAGCGGCACACGGTGAGGCCGACCGCCGCCGCCTGCTGGAACACCTCGGTGACCTTCCCCCTGGTGGACGGGTCGACGGCGAGGATCATCAGCCAGTACGCGTTGAAGCCGTTCACGTAGAAGGGCCGATCGCCGACGACGAACTGGTTTCCCCTAGTCTTGACCATCCGCCACTGCTCATCGTCGATCACCTCGCTGCTGCTTGCACTGTGGTATATAAGTAGCTTCACATATATGCTCGTCAAGATCATAAACTCATCGAACTAGGACTGCAACGTCAGATGCAATAGCTAGAGAAACAGTTAAATTTGATGAGATAGTGAGATACCCGTTGACGTTTGGTCTTTGGGCAAGAGTATGGACATGAGCGCCGCCGAGTTGTATCTCCACAGGTCCAGGATCTACATGAGCATGCCTCCCATCTGTAAGCAGAAAAATGGCAGCTGCGGCCACCACCACAAGACGTCGGACAAAGAAATGGATCAGAGAGACTCTTGCTGATCTTGCTCTCCCTTTGAACAAAGTTTCCATGGTCGTTGCAATTTAGCCATGCATATGAATACACATCACAGTATCACACTAACAGCAAGGACGATCGAGTTAAACTAATTATAAGGTCTTTGATTCTTGTGTGTAATAACTTGCATTCAGCATATATACTTCAACAATATATCTATATAGGAGTATATATATAAAATGAAGGCGAGACATATATATGACGTACGTGTGTTTGCTTGAACACATAGCGTGATGGAGAGACGTGTTTTTGATGGTGGCTTGGAAGCAAGAAATTAAACGCGAGTAAGTGTTGGATTCTAACTAGGGGCAACAAGCGGTATGTAGCTGACATTCACACACTTTGGTTAGGTCAAGGTTTGAAGCAAAAAGAAAGAGGTCAATTCAGTGCAACAATACAAGGCGGGAGCGAAGTGGCTTCAAAGCCTGGTAGCGTGGCGTAAGTGGACAACAAAACAAAGCAAGCTCTCCATGGACCACGATGTGTACTACAGCAATTCAAGCTTTTAAGCCGGGTTAGCTCCTCCTCCTAGCTCAAATACAAACCGGCCCAAAACAATCCTACTCCCTCTGACCCTGTTTACATGTCATTTGGGCCTCCTCCTAGCAGTGGCGGAGCCAGAAATTATTCATAAGGGGGGCCGAGGAAATCCAACTTGTAAAAGATGAGCATAAAGTTACGTTAGATTTTAATGGTGACTATTAATTTATTGACTTGACACCTAATACTCACATTTTTATATGTACTCTTGGAGCAAAGACACTATTTTTTAGTAGACAATAACCCCTTAATAATAAGGCATCTGAGATGATTTCGTAAACTTTGATATCTATGTTTCATTACTTCTAATGTGCTCTGTAATGTTATCTAATCATGTTTTGTATGATTTAATTATCTAAAATATATTAAAAGGTATATGTGACAAGAATTTTGTTATATTCTCCACTTAATATAAATAAAAATCATGTACTTATACTAGTAAAAGAATTGCTTGAAAATCTAGGGGGGAGGGCATGGCCCTGCCCCCCTTGGCTCCGGCACGCCTCCTAGGTACATGCACAAACCTCTTAAACTGACACACGTAACATTTTTTGGACAAAGAATGATTGGTACAAGACAGAGAGAGGAGTTCGCCCTCGGTGAGAGGAGACGTGTGGGACACTGATATTCCGGATTAGGTCAATCATTCTAACCCGACCACGACAAGGGAATGCTCGTCACCCACGATAAAAGCCGAGGTCCCGGCGGGGCACTCCCGCCTCGAGCGAACTCGCCAAACGATAAGACCGAAGAAGAGCTCGAGCTCGCCCCCGGGGAGATGTTCGGAGTCTCGAACGAGCTCCTCGGGGGAGCGGGGATGTGACGAGCTCCGCGCGGACGGCCAGCTCCCTTCCGTCTCGAAACGAGCTCCTGGGCACTAAGTCCAAGGACGATCGGGGAGAATCGGGACGCGATGATTAGGATTCGGCGCTCGGACTACAGCGGCCGGCGCCCGCAACCTACGGCCGGTTTCAAATGCCGCGAGATCGTCGGACGGCATGTCTGTGGCGTGGGGAAATGTGTCAAACCACGCCAATAGGCGACAAGCGCAAGGGACAACCACTAAGCAACAAGAATGACCTCGGCGGGCGAAGTCAAGTTCCACGTCGAGCTCTCGGGCCACACATTTTCCTGCGATCCCAAGTATGAGCATTTGCTGGGCGCCGCGGCGCCCCCGTGATCTCACCGCGCAGTGCCGGCGCGTGCTGACGAGGGGCACGACGCGAGGAAATACGGCGCGGCGGGGCGCGAGCTCGTTGTCCCCTTCGACACCGACGAGCTCCGAGCTCGCGCTCAGACGTCACTACGTATGTCGATATCTGGGCCGCCCCTATTCTACTCACGGCAACCGGCGGCGTGCTGGAAGTAGGGCGGCGGCCGCCAAGACGCCGGACAGCCCGGCGTGCCCGACGCAGGCGGGGAACTCTTCCTCCTTACCCCCTCAACTTGTATTTCTTCTACCTCTAAGTCCCTCCGCTCGGCGGCCCTCGTGAGCTCCCTTGCGGCTATAAAAGGGAGGGTTCGGTCACCGGGGGAGAGCAAGCTCTCTTGCACACGTAAAGCACACACACACACATCGCTCGATTCCACTCATCACACAGAGACCTGGGAGCTCATCTCCCTCTCTCGACAGCTTGTATTCGCCCCGACACGAGCACTTTGAGCTCGATAGTGCCACACATTGGGAGTAGGGTGCTTTCGGTAGCCCGAACCAGTATAAACCCTGATGTCATTGTCCTTGAGTTAGGCCATCGTTGCACACATTAGCCGGTCGGTTATCGTGGACCGTGGTATACGACCACGACAAGACGACAATATGAAGAATTGAAGACTACCTTATATATTAATGAAGAAGACGACAAACATCGAAACACCATAAAAGCATCACCACCGCCACCAAAAGCCATACAACATGTGTGGAAAACAAGCTTAGTTTATGGGCTAAATGGAGGAGGTTTTCCACGGCGATGCTTCTAAAGAGTGAAATGATATCAACAAATACTACCAACCCCGACGGGAGAATCAAAGTCTTTGAACCACAACCGTTAAATGGAAGGGGCCTCACGACAAAAAACGTCACCATTATTGCCCATAGCCAACAGCTTGCAGAGCTTTTGCCCTAAAAAGCGACCCACTCCATTGTGAGAATAATTATTACACAAACACCTTAGCCTTGTTCGCAAGTCGATTAATCATATCATCACATCTATGATGAGGTAAATTTTAAACACATATATCCATGCCTGTAACACCCCCTGGTGTTAATCAACTAAAATTTTGTCATGTCATCATGATCATTGCAAAGCATGCATGATTAGAAAATTTGAAATGCATCAAATTAAAATAAGTTTATATTTAAGGGATTTGTTGTGCTTAAGAATTTTAGGGTGATTTAATTTGGAATTTATGTTTTTGATCCTAAGTGTGTTGTTGTATGATGGTTTGATAGTATAGGTTGGGAATCTGAAATTTGAATCAAATTCAAGTTTGAATTGAGCTTGAAAACCCTAATTTCTATCCTCTCTTTTACCCCCTTTTCCATAATTCAAAATCTAAGCAAAATTTGCCAAAAATTCCAAAAGCCAAGTTGTAGATCTTGTTTTGAAGTACAAAAAGAGGTGTACAAAGTTTTTGAAGTTTTTAAATAAATTTTTAAAGTAATTTTGAATTCAAATTTGTCCCTTTTTGACCCCATTTCAAAAAGTCATATTTAGAGGCCGAATTTGAAAATCTTCCAATTGTGAAAATTGTAGATCTTGAAAAAATTAAGCCAAGTTACTTTTTGGAGTTTTTCGAGTTCAGTTCAAATTTGGGGAGAATTTGATCAAAATTCAGGAAGTTAGGGTTTTGGGTGCTATAGTGAGCGGGGGTTCCTTTGCTCCTTCCCATACGGCATGTCGCGGCGGCCCCGTGGCGCCTCGGCGCCCGCGCGCCCGGCCGCGTTGCGGCCACCTGCCCGCCCGACGACGTCTCCCTCCACCCGTCCATCCCTCCTTTGTCCTATAAAAGCGGCCGGCGGCGTCGTCGCCTTTTCTTCCTCTTTCAACCGCCGCCGACCTCCATCCGCGCCGCCGTGACGCCGGTCGTCGAGCCTCAATCCACCCGATCAACCACGCCATCTGAATCGCAATTTTGTTGCGTGTCACGTGAGGTAGCCGGGTTCCGCCAGTAGCCCGAGTCACCGCCGCGCCGCCGTCTTCTCCACGGCCCGGCCGAGCACCGCCGCCTCCACCTCGCCGTCGCCCGGTTAGGTTCCGGTGAGCACCGAGGAAAACCGTCTAATGCTTTTGCATCACCTTGACGTCGTGCTCATGATCGGCTTGTCCGTTTCCAGTTGCCATCCCAACTCACGGAACGCCGGTCTTGCCAACGGAGCGTCGCCGCCACCACCGCTGCCATCATCGTCGACTCACCTCCGCCTGTACCCCGCCAACCATCGCGAGCACCAAAGTCATGGTGAGTGCTGCACATGACCGTGTCGATCGTTTTCCTTTTCTCACACCGTAGTCGCGTCGGAGCGCCGTCGTCGCCGACGAGGTCCGCCGTGTCCACGCCGCCCGGCAGCCGCGTCAGCGTAGGAGCCGTTTAGGTTCAGTTAAGCCGAGGGCTCGGGCCCGCCTGATGGTGCCGGAGTCGTCGGTGCCCTCGCCGCCGACCGGGAAAGCCCTGTTAGCCGTTGTATCGCCCGGCGCCGCCATGTCCGCCGACGACCATGCCCGCATCCATCCGCCACCGTGTTAGTAGCCTAGATCGTCGCCGGGCGTCAGATCGGAATCCGAGGGTACCCGGCCAGCGTCGCCGGAGACCTCACCACCGGTGAAATCGCCGGTCGGCCAAGACGGTGTGGTCGCCCGGTCAACGGCGGGAGTCTCGCTCCCCGGCCGTGGGCGGCCTGTTTAACCTGGGCCGGCCTGCTCTGTGTGTGGGCGAGCCGGGCCACTTTGGGCCCGAAGGCGGGTTTTGTTTTAAATATGTTTTATTCAATTTCCTTTATGATGAATAGTGCACGATTTTGTGAATTTCGTATAAATTCATGCATGGCTTTAAAAATTTTGAAAATTTTTGTAGAACCTTCCTATGAGTATATCTACCCATGAAAAATTTGAAACTTTGATTTTGAGTAGCTCTTGCATGATTTAAAAATACAATCTTTAATTGAAAAATGCATCTTTTATGATTTTTAGAAAATAAAATATTTATTCAAAAATCATGAAAATTTATTTGGTACTGTTTTATTATGTGTCCTACTTGTATAAAAAGTTTGGAGTCGTTTTTGAAATGTTTAAATTATTTTCTATTTTATGCTCTATTATTTCATGTGGTTTATAAATTATTTAGTGTCAAATAATTTAGGTTTTTGTGTGACTTTTGGGTTGTTTTGTGAATCTTGGATCATACCACAATCAAATGGTCCTTGAGAACTCCTTAGGCAATGGTGATGATATCTTGTAGAGTAGTTCAACAAGTTGGTTACGTTTGGTTACGACTTTATCGTGAAGTAAAGTTATGTTCTGTGTGTATCATTTCATGCACTGCAAAGCATCATATTTAAATATATGGCATCATGTTGAGGCATACATTATTTCGTGTAGTGAACGAGATCGAGAGTGTCAAGACCGAGGCAGTCCGAGGAGGTTCTTTATCCAAGTGGAAGCGGGTTCGATTTTCTCGGGTTTTTCAAGAAATAGTTTATTCCGTCAACGAAGGCAAGCCCCGGTTCATTAAACCCTTTCCTTGATATTTTAAAAGCTTATATCACTTTTGTTTATGCTTTATTGCATTAAGTAATTAGGAGTTGAGTGATAACCTAATTGCCGCATTACCATCCTTGTTTATTTCAATACCATCCTTGATAACCTGTTTCATTTCAAAAATGTTTAGTGATGCTTAGCCCCCGCTTTAATTAGTTGCTTTTTCATCAAAATGTTTTATTTGAGAAGATGGTACTGCGGAAAAGAAAGAGATGTAGTGATGATTTGAGATCGGACGGGGCGTAGGTTGAAAGCGGGCGGGATACCTAGCCGTGCTTGTCCGCGTGTTGATCATTATAAGGACCGTCCGTTGTTTGGATTGTTAAGTTAGGGACTTTTTGAACGCAAGAAGTTGCGCCTGAGACCGTTTGGGTCAATGGTACGTCGGACCGATCACCCCCAGTCGAGGCGAAACTAACCGCCACATGTCCCGGTAAGCCTCGATCTCGGGGGGTGTGCTAAATCGGGAACGGATAACCGCGCCTTTGGGAGTGGAGATGGCGGAGTAGTATGTACCCACCCCTCTTTGGATCAAACTGTCATGGGGACGGGTAGGAGGTGGAGTATCTTGTGCTTTCGGGTGGCGATGGACCCGGTCCCGTTTTGGACGAACCGAGTGAGGGTTGATATATGCAAGCTTAAGTGCTACATATGTCGTGTGGTTAGGGATCCCCATTTGGGTATAATCGGCTCATGAATCGCCGTTGCTTCACCGGTTATGGAGACCCGTTCTTACGCCCATTCATCGTAGTAAATGATGGAATATGTTTTTGAGGAAAGAAAGTTGGCATAAGAAAAATATGTTTGCTCTAGAATAGAATAACCTAGAGTATATGAGCTACTAATCTGAATTAAAAATATTGAAAGTAAGGATTCACTTATAGTAGCTTTTTTTTAAAAAAAGAGTTCTTGATTCTTGCTAAGCCTTACCTTGACTCCTAAGACCAAAGCATTCCCCGAAGTCGTCTTCCCTTTTCTTTGTCGGGTAAGTCTTGTTGAGTACTCCCCGTACTTTCGGGGTTCTTTGACCCTTGTTGCGGGGGAGCAGGTCATGAGCAGGCTTGTTTTGGTCCCATTTGCATGGCGGTGTACCGGGGAGGAAGATGACGAGTAGAGTTGAACCCTCGGGCGGGGTTGTCGATTGTATTATATGTATAATGTTACTCCAATAATTCCGTGCTTGTAAGAATGTTACTTAAGTTTGTTTATTTGAACAAATGTTTTGTAAAATTATGGTTATGTAATCCTTCCGCTATTTACTCGATGTATTTTGAATAAAATGTTGTAATCTTTGCAATGACTTGTTAATGAGATCCTGTTAGGAAGATTAATAGCACTTTCTAGATTATTGAGAACTCGTGCATAGTGATCGAGGTCTTAATGACAATGATAAGTGCATGTGGGCCAGGTAATTTAGGAGGTTCTGTTACAATGCCCCTAAACCTTAAAGCCATTGAAGTAAACTCCATGGAGGTTCTTCTTCACGAAACATTTGCTAGAGCGCATGATGTGCTAATAGAGTAGAGCTAGAGACAAACATATGAAGGAAAAAATGTAACTTCCTACAAAAGTGCAAAGAGAGTTAGAGACAAACATATATGAAGAAAAAAAACGTGACTTCCTACATGGACAACTACATTTTGTGAGGCTAATAACGTATTTTTGAGGCTAATAACGTTTTGTAGTTGGGCTTGCCCTCATAATTTGATGAGACCATTTTCACACAAAAGTGCTCATTAGGGCATTGCCATGTGGCCAAAAGGGAAAAACCTATAGTAGTGTGTTTTGCTGCTGGATGCTGGCTACCATCACGTTTTTTTTTAACTATCACGGTGTTGTTTTTGTTCCATCCTGAACATTTTCATCAGCATCATTCCTCCGGCTGGCAGGTGGGCCACAGAGGATCGGTGATCCAGTCGGACCGCGCCGCTGCTGCTCATTTGGGCCGAAAGCCCATGGGCTGATAGCTTCCGTCTTGGAGATGAATGAGGCAACGACCGGGCCCGCTCGTTTTTTTTTTGCCCGTATAAGCACACGAACGTGTGCAGTGTGGTCACCTCCTCGTGCAGCCAGCCGCAGTCGGGTCCGGCGCTCTCCCTGTCCTGTCTGGCCGTCGCCAACCAATCCTTCCCCGATTCACGCGACGAACCGCCGCCGCCGCCGCCGCACCGCCACCACCACCAATCGCAATGGACAAACCGCCGCCGTACTTCTCCGCCGGTCCGTACTCGGCGCCAGCGCCGGCGGCGAAGGATCAGGACGCGGCGACGGAGGACCAGGACGTGGCGCAGCTCGTGCTCGACCTCTGCGTCCCGGAGCTCCGCGAGAGGGCTCTCTTCTTCCTCTCCAAGGTGAATGACGCGCTCGCTCTCTCGTCGTCACCGCGTTGTGGGGGGAATAAAAAATGAATAAAAAAATTCGGCGCCTTTTCCGTTTCTCTCTTTCTGATCGCCGGTGACGCGTCGTGGTTTTGGGAGTCGCCACTATGGTTGTGTAACGCCGAGACCAATAGCGGCGGTCGAATGCACTTTGTTGTCAGATTGGCTTCTAGGGCAAAAGACTACGCCGCCTCCTGTTACTCGATCTCAGCAGACGCTTCAGTGTCAGCGCAGTTCTGTTGTTCATATGCGGAAAGTAACGACAATTCTCAGATTTTCTTTTGCAGTCCCTATGTTTAGTTTTGTAGAGAAAGCATATATTTTATTGGGTGGTAAAACAACAATCAGTTTTGGTGTATGTTACCAGCAATTGTTGTTTTTTGCTTGGTATATTTGTTCTTCTTAGCTGTCCTTTTTAGAATATGTTCAAGCTATTCTTGTTAATTTTAATAATACGTCCTGTATATTGAAAAAGGTCTCTGGTTTCAGTGTACATGGTAACGCCATAGTTTTAATCTGCACTGGATAACTGATTTGTTTAAGGTAAAATAGATGACAATTCTCTGGTGACGTCCAGCTTGAATAAACTGGTGAGGTTCAGACAGGAGCTTTCATAGGGTGCTCTGCAAAATGAATTGTGCAGGCCCTGAAGGTTTGGTTGGGACATGTGACTTGTGGATGAAAATTTGTCATTTTCAATATGGTAGATGAGAGGGTCGAAAAGCAGTTCATGAGTCTAACATTTTGTTTCTGTAGATCTACGTTTCCTGTTTTTCGTTATATTAGTTTTTCACTATTTAGCATCCTTTTTATTTATATAAAATTCGAGATGGTCTACATTAACAATTTGATGATGTGCTATGCCTATGTGTTCAGTGCATGTGTATCAATGTTTGTTGTGATCTAATGTTTCTGATGTACTACTAATTTAGTGCTCTATAGGTCGAATGAAGTCCTGAAGCTTTTCTTTTTGGCAGATAGTTAATTTGTTACTCGTACTCAAAAGTACATTGTGATACATTGCAACGCACATGGTAATTTTAATATAAACTGTTTCTTAAAATATTTGATCGTGCCGCCCTAAGTATATTGATTGCCGCCCTAAGTATATTGATTTTTGGGAAGTGGGGACTGAAGTTTTCATTTAGAGTGATGATCCTGGTTATGTCTTTTTCAGACACGAGAAAAATGTGAAGATCTTGCTCTGCTACTTTGGCACTCTTATGGTACAATGGCTGCACTACTCCAGGTGGGTTAAATACTTACAGCTTTCTGAATTTAACTCAAGGAAATTTTTGACATCATAGTAGCTATTAACTTAGTGAGTTAGTATGGTGTTTCCATTGTTGTGGTGTACATGTATATTATTTCATTTCATAAGAAATCAGTTGATCTTTCATGGATCCTTTTCTGATTGAAGTCTGTATGGCTACTCGAAACATGTCCAGGAAATTATGTCAATCTATCGATCACTTTCATCGCCCCCAAAATTATCGTCTAACCAATCAACTCGAGTCTGCAATGCCCTTGCACTCCTTCAGGTATGCTTTTACATCAGAAAGCAAAGTACTCATGGCACTGGGGATGCTTTAAAGTGTCATGTATCAATTCATTTTGACACTAAAATCTATCAGTATTATCAGGGATACAGGATATGTTACTTTTGCCATGATAATATGAAAAAGCTGCTAATTTCATAGTGTACAATGTGGGGTTGTTTTAAAGTTCCATTTATCAGTTCATGCACCTCGAATTGATTCTGTCCACCACTCTGTTTCCTTAACTTCCTTTTTGTATTACTTGTTTTGCAGTGTGTCGCATCTCACCCTGATACTAGGATGCCGTTCATAGATGGTAATGACTGCTACCATGCTTATGACAAAAATATGAATACCCTTGTGACGGTGTACTTTAAAGAATATGTACCAACTTTATTTTTCACTCTTCTGGTTTATAATATATATACACTTTTCAGTAACTGTCTCCTCTTGCAGCATTTTTTCCACTGTACCTATACCCATTCTTGAACACTACCTACAAAACAAAAGAATATGAGTTCTTGAGGCTTACTAGCCTGGGTGTGATTGGTGCTCTTGTGAAGGTAAGAAATTTAAGACAACTAAGAAGGGCTATGAATTTCTATTTGGAATGGTGGGAGATGTCCAGGTTATGAATTTGTATTTTTTGGATACATATTCCTGTCTTACCAATTAAATAATCTAATTGGGATTTTAAATCCTATGGATCCCTATATAAACATTAATAAATGTTTGAAGACCTGAACAGTGCCATAATTTGTTGAAGGCTTGAAATTCATTCATTTTTATTTTATACCAGATATGTTTTTTAGAAATAAAACTCAACCTTTTTACTGGGCAATATATGCAGTTTGATGGTCATGAAGTCATTGCGTTTCTGCTGGCAACTGAAATAATTCCTTTGTGTCTGCGTGCTATTGATATGGGCAGTGAACTTTCGAAAACGGTATTTACCAATCTATCCAACCATCACTCAAACATAATATCTTTTATGTTTGCTTCTATGCTGACTACTTAATTGGCATTTTCCTCTCTTGTACTATTCCCCATATATCTTGTTTGCTATTTGAGAGATCAAGCTATTTCAGTGATTAGGACCATGTTGCAACCTATTTTACTTTTCTAGCTGACAAATTAGTTTGACAATGAGATACCTGTCTGGTCTGGTGTACCTTCATTTCTTGTTTGCTTTGGATTCAAGACTCCATTTGATTCTTCAATACTTGTCGTAATTGTTTCTTGAAATACTGTATATATCCAAACATTTATCCTGTTAGGAATTTAACTAGATCATTTGGATCTATTGCTTCAGTTTCTTTAACTGAATCAAGTTATACATGCAGGTGGCCACTTTTATTCTTCAAAAGATTATGCTTGATGATGCAGGGCTTGAGTATGTATGTGCTACTTCTGAACGTTTCTGTGCTGTAGCCAGTGTGCTAGCTCGGATGGTTGAAGAACTTGTTGAACGTCCTCACGCAAGGTTGCTGAAGCACATAATCCGCTGCTACCTCAGGCTGACAGATGATGGAAGGTTTATGCTGTGTGCTGTATGCAAATTCCAATCTTGTAAACCTATTCTCGTGCTCACCCTATTTTGTACGCTTATGCAGGGCCTGCAATGCGCTAGGTACTTACCTCCCCACCGCGTTAAGAGACGGGACATTCAATGGCTTAATCGAGGTGATTTCACTATTTCATTGTCAGAAGAATGAGTTATCTTCGCTTGCAAAAAAAGCTACATGACAGCATGCGCTGCAAATCCTGACCCTGAACTGACTCTGAATCCTTGATGCAACTCTAGGTCGATCTCACGGCAAGGCTATGGCTCCACCAGCTGCTGCATAACGTCATGATGTCAAACGGTGGAGGCGGCCCTCGCCCTGTCCTGGGTCGTTCCATGGGGATGTGAATGAAGCCGGGGTCGCGACAACTCTTCATCTGTCAAGACCCAAGTGCGTGCCTTGTAGTTGTAGGTACTAGTAAGTAACCATATAGTCCATAGGGGAAGCAATCCCTTTTGGAGGGAAACAGAAACAGCTTTGTGCCGTTTGGATAGCAAAGAGAACACTTCTGTAACTATGGAGCTTTAGTTAGTGTTTAGCGCTGTAAAAAGCCCAAGCTTAATTTAGCATCTACTAGGAGACGGATAAGGCCAAAACTTTGCCGGCTTGCAGGCATCTCTTTTGAACTGAAAGTGTTGCATCTCCTTGTGAGAAGTCTAGGCATTGGTCGTTCGAAATTTGAAATGACAAAATACGTGCTCAGGGAAACGGAAATTCAGACTGAAGCAAGTATATTCTCACTTTTCTTCTACATTTTTACTTCTATACAAGGAAAATGCTTTTGTTTAGCGATGCACTGCTGCGTCTGGTAAGTATGGCATCTGGGCTTGGTTGTGTTCTTTTGACCTGTGATAGTGTGATGAGAGACAAAAGTGGCCCTTGACACCTCCACAAGGCCGTTTCATTTCAGCAGCCACTGGAAGCTCCCCAGCAGCCGCTCTCAGCCGACCCCATTGGCCAATCACCTCTTTGTGCCTGCTTACGGCTGGCTCACCAACTACACAACACGCACAGATCAATCCAAATTTGATTACTAAGTACGACCCCCATCAAAAGCACACAAGTTCAGTCAGCAACAATTTTTTTTTTGGCAACTAATCAACCAACCAGATGGGTTGCTAATCGCAATTGGCAACGAGCCCCTGCCTGTCTGCCTCTCTCCAAAGTCGTCCCTTCCGTCACCTCAAGAGCTCACTTTCTCGCCCCCTCTACAAACCGGAGTTCCCTATAAACCCGGATTATAAACCCGCCTCCCTCCCACCGCCCCTCTCCTTCCTCAGATCAAAACCCCGGGACCGGCGGCTCCTCGTTCCCCTCTTCATCGGCCATGGCGCCCGCTGCTGCTGCGTCCCGGGTACGCGTCCCTCCGGTCCGTGCGACCCCCGTGCCCCCCGCTTCCGCTTCGTGCTCTGCTGACTCGGTCTCTCTCTGTTGACCTCCCCTGCAGGTGGCCGTCTCGTCGCCGGTCTTCGGCTCGGATGGCGGCGCCAGGAGCTCCGGAATCAAGGTGCGTGCGTGCTTCGATGCCGTCCGTACCGGAATCTCGCCCCGGGCGCTGCTTTTTATGAGGGAATCTTCTGCAATTCGGTCGGAGCTGGGTTGGTAGATGACTAGAATAGTTAACTAGGTAGTTGTACTTGATTGGTAACAACAGGGGTCAGTTCAAATGTCACATAGCGCTGCTACTAGATTATTATTTTGCCCAAATTAGGTCATCGATTATAAGTCATGCATATCCACGCACATCTTCAGTGATTCAGGGGCACCTGCTGCTGAACTCGGTAGTGTTCTTGTCAGTCATTTATGCTGATGATCTTGAACTCACAGCGCTCTCAATCGGTGTCCTAAGATTGGCCTTTATTATGCTCTAGGGTAACAACAATGTTAGCTTCGGCAACAAATCCTGGGTCGGCGGCACATTGGCCTGGGAGAGCAGCTCGGTGCGGCCCAGGCACGCCAACAAGGTGCTCTGCATGTCTGTCCAGCAGGCGAGCAAGGGTAAAGTCTCCGTTTGCGCCGCTCCATCTCGAGAGCGCCAAGGAGCCACCTCTCAACACATACAAGCCCAAGGAGCCCTTCACGGCCACCATTGTCTCGGTGGAGAGGCTAGTTGGCCCCAAAGCTCCCGGGGAGACTTGCCACATCGTCATTGACCATGGTGGCAAGGTGCCATATTGGGAGGGCCAGAGTTACGGTGTGATTCCTCCTGTAAGTATTCCCCTGCTCTCCTGTCATTTGGTCTGTCTAAGAACACACATTAGTTTTCTTCACACTTGGTGTGATGGTTTCCCTTTGCATCACCATATAAAGAATAATCAACTTGGCATGCTGCTAAGCTGCTAAATACATTAAATATAGGCATACTGATGTCCTTCAGATCTTTAGGTATTATTATTTTCTGATATATTATTTGCATGGTGCTAAACTGCTAAATATATTATTCTATACAGATAATAGGCATACTGATGTCCTTTTTCAGATCTGTAGGTATTATTTTAGTATGCCATTAGACCACGCTAGAGGAAAATATGTTACGGTCTATGATTGCCAACATGTCATCTTTGCAACAAAATTGGTTTTGACTAATATTAAAATGCTATTTTTTATTCATTTTTTTTTATTGTCCGTCATATATTATTTTCACATTCATAATCTCTGAACCTTGAGCACACTTTCATCTGTTAGGGAGAAAACCCTAAAAAGCCTGGAGCCCCACAAAATGTCGGCTTTATTCAATTGCATCGACTAGGTATGGAGATTACTTTGATGGAAGAACCGGAAGCTTGTGTGTCCGCCCGTGCAGTTTATTATGATCCTGAAACTGGCAAGGAGGAGCCCTCAAAGAATGGTGTCTGCAGTAATTTCCTGTGCAACTCAAAACCTGGGGACAAGATTCAATTAACAGGTAACTTCCTGATGGATAAAAGGCACTCCTGTTTGTTTATATGGTTTTATGACAGCCTCCTTGTCCTTACCGCAATGGTACTTCTTTGATGTAGTCCCTGAAATTCACCTGGTAAATGTTCCGTTTCTCATTTCTTAGAATCTTTATAATGGCACACTAGAGATGAAAATTAAGACATAGCAGGAAAAAACCCGCTCCCAACACATAAGAAACAGGACGTGGTTATCAGTGTCACAGATTTGACCATGTGCAGAACATGTTATTGAAACACTAGCTACTGCAACAAGTGGCAACATTTTTTTTTTGTCTACCAAGAAACAAAGATTATCTGTAAATATGACTATGACCTTGCACTCTATTTGTCTGTCTTGTTTTCTCCCACGTTTAGTTTACTTATAGGATACGAATATGTGATATGTTGCGAAGACTTCTGATAACCCATATGGTATGCAACAACTACAGATTTTCTTTTATTTTAAAAGTAATTTCTTCCTTAAGCATCTCTCAGATATGCCACTGCTTGTATGGACATTTATATTTGCTTGCTAGTATGGTTGTTCTTTCATGTATTAGTTTATGTAAGATGATGCATGTTGTAGGCTGGAAGCATCTCATATGATTTCATGACCTCAGGTCCCTCTGGCAAAATAATGCTTCTACCTGAGGAGGATCCAAACGCAACCCATATCATGATTGCTACTGGCACCGGTGTTGCCCCCTTCCGTGGGTACCTGCGCCGCATGTTCATGGAGGACGTCCCAAACTACAGATTTGGTGGCTTGGCCTGGCTCTTCCTTGGCGTTGCCAATACAGACAGCCTTCTGTATGATGAAGAATTCACCAGCTATCTTAAGCAGTATCCAGACAATTTCAGGTTAGAATAACCTCATCCATCGTACCGCCTCATTTCATGTACTGATGCTATCCTTGCCAACAACTGTGCTTCGCTGTTGACTTGGGTGCTTGTCAGTTTGCGTCACCTCACAACATTATTGCAATTTGAGATTGCAGTGCAGCATCACTGGAGTACTTATCCAGCATATTCGTAAAATTGCAATTGCAATATAGTTTAACCAAGTCGTTCTGAAACATGTAGGTATGACAAAGCCCTCAGCAGGGAGCAGAAGAACAGGAGTGGTGGCAAAATGTACGTCCAGGACAAGATCGAGGAGTACAGCGATGAGATTTTCAAGCTTCTGGACGGCGGTGCACACATCTACTTCTGCGGTTTGAAGGGGATGATGCCTGGAATTCAGGGCACCCTTAAGAAAGTGGCAGAGCAGAGAGGGGAGAGCTGGGACCAGAAGCTTTCCCAGCTCAAGAAGAACAAGCAATGGCACGTTGAGGTCTATTAGTAGGACTCAAATTGTTGTAATTGCGACTGTAATGCTGCGGGTCAGTGTCAGGAGGAGACAAACACATGATTGAAATTGAATCGATGAATGATTCTTGGGGCGGTGTAAAATCATAAAAAGTGCTCTTGGCGAGAATTAGAAGATAGCCTTTGTAATTCATAAAGCTTCCGCTTCACGGTTTATCCGTGGAACGGACCATGTAACTTTCAGCCGTTTACATTTGCAGTGCCGTGCTTTTGGCACAATTTCTAAGAGGCCTGTTCAGTTCGTACGCACATGAATCCTGATGACTTGAAAATGTTTAACACATGGCTCCTGGTGGAGCCCAGCTTCTTTATACATGACCTAAGTTCACCTGCATCCTGTTACTTTCATTGAAACACTTGTATTTCTTTTTTTTTGCGCAACAGAAACACTTTATATCTAATCTTACAAGCAGTGGGGACAAATAAAGAAAAAACATTTGCAAATTGCAATGCTACAGTCAATGCTTGCCCTTTGCCCATCCGAACAGGCGAGCGGCGATCTTCCAAAGTTCAAATCATTGGCATCTGGCGTTTTTTTTTTTATTTTTTTGCGAGGTGGCATCTACTGATATGCGTATCCAGGATACGCGGCCGATACGTATCAGATAGTATCGAAAATAAAAATAACCTGATACTCGAGGCGATACGTATATGTATCAGCCTAGTCACAAGTCGCGCTGGTGACCTAGCCCACTAAGCAGCCTTATCCCTTCGAACTATCTTAGAATATTGATATGCATTGTTATTCCATTTTAAAAGATTAAAAATGTATATGTGTATCATAGTAAAAATAAATAAATAAAATATGATCACATTTGTCCGAACACCCTAATCAAAATCGTGGTTCCGTCTCTGTAGCTAATTAAATAATTACAAATTAATTAAGAGTCTACAAACAATGTCTACGGAGTATTTGCATATGGATATATATATAAACTATATATAAATATACAAAGTTCCAGCACAAGAACCAAAAAGTGAGACATGTCACTGTGTCAGTGTCACGCAGGATGATGTCAGCACAGCACAGCACCCACCCTCTCCATCCCCAACCTGAAAAGAAGCGGTTTTGCGCTGCGGTCCAGCACGCACGGCCCGCCTGCCGCCACGGCACTGGCCCCTGGCGGCGTCACGCCCTGGCCTGAACCGCCGCGTCCTTGCTGGCCGGCCGACGTCCGCACGGGCGCTGCTTGCCTCGTCGGCTCGGCCCTCTCCTCTGCCGCCACGCTCGCCCACCCGGCCGCCTCCTCTCCTCCCCAACTACCCCCGCGGCCGCCTCTTGACCCATCCGGCCGCCACGCTACTCTGCTGATCACACGCGCGCGGCGTCGTCCCTGTCGCGCGCATTACTCCTTTCCTTTCCGTTCCCGTCCCTGTCGTCTGTCCGTCCCCATCTCCGTCGCTGTCCGCCGCCCCGGTCTCCCACTCCCACTTGCCACCCTGCCCGTTGCCTCCTCCTCCGCCTCTTATCCTCTGCACCCTTGTCTTGTCTCTGGCACGGGCCTATTCGCTGCCATGGCAGTTACCTCCCGCTGACTCGCTCTACTGGTGAGGACTCGACCTGCTGCAGTGGACGCCGTGCCGGCGGCGAGCGACGGCGGAGCAGCCATGGAGGCGCTCCAGACGGTACGCGATCTGATCCGCCTTTTTTTCCTCGTCTCTTCTCTCTTCTTCTCCAACGCCCGCGTCTACGTGTTTCTGCCTGTCATCCCTTTTGTTTGGGTCGGTCTGAAATTCTGAATCGGCTGTTTCATCCATTGTTTGTATGCCTTGGTACAAGTGCTATTACTTTCCGAGTTGTTTGCGTATTGGCGTCTGTATAACTTGATCGAGAATTATCTACGGCTTTCTGAAATCTGTCACACACACAATCACCACCAATAAAGTTGCTCACCGCAACAACGTTCACTTGCTAATTCATCAGAAATACTGTTACTTTTTTTTTTGTTTGCAAAACATCAGAACTACTGTTACTGGAACTGCTGTTTTTATATAGGTTTATATATATATAATAACTGGAACTGTCGTATCTTATTCATCAGGGAGTTCTCGCCGCTCATATGTGGTGAGTTTGTGTTTCAAACCCGATGACTCTGGTTTGGGGATTCAGTTCCAGTGGTTCTCATTTTCATGCCCATTGTTTCAATTCGATCAGACTTTCTCTGTATCCAGCAAATCCTATCCCATCATTTGGGTCAACCTGTGACTTCATTCTATGGAATTCCCAGCACTGAAGTCGAACACTTGATGCCTTCCATGCTGATCAAGTTCCCATTTTGTTCGGTTCTCGAATGTTTCCATAACCTTTCCTATCGTCAGATGTTGAACTACTCTGAAAATTCTGAATTCTGAATATCATCAGATGTTGAACTACACTGAAACAAAAAAAAAAAAAAAAAATCTGAATTCTGAATCCAAAAACTTGCTGCAGGTGCTGAGTGAGCGAACGAAGCCAGTGCTCGACAGGTCACCCAGTCCATCCGGCGTCGCTCGGCTTCAACCAGACGCCGGCAACGGCGCGGGCTTCTACGACGGTTCGGCCTATTCTTTCCTCGACACCACCAAGCCCTGCGCCACCCGGTTCAGCAGCGGGTCAGTGACGTCCGAGGACTCGCCGGTGCCGACGCCCAGGCTGCTGTCCTTCAAGTCCAGCTCCAGCCTGGACTCCTCCGCCGAATGGCCAGACCGTGCGTCGGCGTCGCGGTCCAACCGGTACCTCTTCGACGCGAACGCGCAGGCCCGGTGCGCCGAGTACCTGGACCTGATGAGGCTGGAGGTGGATGCGCAGCTGGGCAAGCTCAAGGGCGGTGTCACCGGCCTGGAGAGCTACGCCTTGCCGGACCACGGCCGTGTGTTTGGAGGTGCGCACCTGGGCATGTCGCTTGATGTCACGCTGATTGAGATTGATGAGAGGTTCAACGCCCTGAAGCTGCTCATGGGCTCCGTGTTCCGGCAGGCGAGGGAGATGCTTGGTTCGGTCAACTCGTCGGTGTCTGATCTGCAGTCGGAGAATGAGCTGCAGCTGGAAGTCTTTAGTGCCGTCATCGGAGAGTGCGTCAATGGACTGCAGGAGGAGCTAGAGAGGAAGCTGTACGAGCAGATTAGCATCACAAACACCATGAGCAGGAACTGGAAGGAAGCCATAACTCAATTTGCTGCCATGCGCGAAGACCTTGGCGCTCTTTGTAAACTACTACTGCCTTTAGTACCAGAAGCTCATATTTCTAACGGCAAGAATGAAAGTCCTGGCAGCAGGAGTAACAGATGGAAGTACAATTTCTTTGGAAAGAAACCCAAAGAGGATCGGTCTCCACGCTCCGAGGACAGCAAGAGTTTCAGGAAGCAAAAATCATTTGGTGCAAAGGATGTCATCTCAGAAAAATCTGACTTTCGCCATCTCAATGGTATGACTACAGAGCAAGTGATAAGCTATTTTAAGTCTGAGATCAGCAAACTGAAAAGGGTGCACGAATCAGCATTACAAGAGAAGACAGAAGAACTGTTCAGGTTCAAACGGGAGAAGGGGTTACATTCTCTCAAGAATGACATCGAATTTGAACCTTTGAGAAAGAAAATTCCAGAGATTGTTTTGAGAATGGACCAAATCATTTCCAAAAAATATAAAAGTACCTGCAATCTGCATGACCCATGATGAACTTGACGAAAGATGCAGACTGATGAGCAGAATCGATGCTTTGTTTTATGAAAACCAGCATCTTCGAGGGTTGCTTGCAGATAGGGCGAAGGACGTTAAGGCATTATCATCGCAGCTATCTGAAGCCAGTACAGAACTGTCTATTCAGTTGTCGTCCGAAGAAGAGCTCCTGAGACAAATCGACAAAGTTAGAGGAGACTGTGAGGACCTCCGAATTGAAGGTAATGTTAGAGAGGGAATGTACCAAACTGTTACAAAACAATTGCTTGATGACTATAAGGACAATATGGAGGGTGCTGCGCTAAAGCTTAGTGCAAAATTGTCTTCACTTGAATCTGCAGTCTCTGAAAAGAATAAGGCATTGTGTCTATATAATGAAGAAAATCACAGGTTAAAGGAGAAGTTAGCAGAGTTAGGAAAGAAGCACTTGATCCACAATCACCAGGAAGTTCCAGAAGTCATAAAACAAAGAGAGTACAGAAATTATTCTGCGTGACATTGAGGTCAAACCTCGTGCATCGCCGAGAAGATCAAATGGGAATGATTTGCAGTATGACGAGCTTGTGAAACTAAACTCAAGCTTAGAGCAAACGTCAGGTGTCCTGAAGGAAATGGACAATAAAAAAATATATATCGTAGCAGTAGCCTCACTAGGAATGAGCAAGAAAAGCAGCTGGAGTGCATTTTAGTATCTATCATGAAGTTATCAAAAGAATTTGTAGAGATTGAGAAAAAAATTGTCAGCGGAAAGAACTGAGAACAGGTTTGTCTCTGTCTATCTTCATTACACTTGCTTCCCAGGCATTTTTATTTCCTTTTCAAAAACACGTTTCGATGGTGAGTATGGATGTTTCAGGTCAGAGGATTTGAGTGATCACTGCAGCCACATGGTCAGACAAGCCGTGGTACTAACAAAAATCGGGCTCTGGTATAAACAAATGATTGAAGCTAGGCGTTCCGAGCTCCAGAAGGCTGAAGCCAAGGTACTTCCAGAATTGAACTTCTGTTTGACGACAAGAACACGTGTTGTATAATTATATAAGTTCATCATGCACAAACTCTGAAATGTTTTCATTGTGATCAGGTTATGATATTGGGCGACAAGATCACTGCACAGTTAAGCCTTCTTCAAAAGATATATTTAACCCTTGATCATTATTCTCCTACCTTGCAGCAGCATCCTGGTGTAAGTACCTCAGTTTGTTGCATGCTTTGCATCAATGTATTTTGCAATGGCCAGTATAATATTCAGAAGATCACAAACATTAACATGATTGCCTTTGTATGCAGCTGCTAGACACTTTCTTAAAGACATGCAAGCTTGTCGAGATTTGAGAAGTAAACAGAACGAAGGCGACCACGACATGAATGAGGACGCAGTATGGTGATGAGATCTCCCCTTGGTGGCTAACGTTCCTCAGGTGCTTATCCATGCTCCACGCCTGCAGTTGTAGACCAAGTGAATGAACAACCTTGATGATCTTATGCAAGTGGTAGCTGTTTCTATCTGCAATTGATGTACAGATGGCATTGTGCTCACGTGCTTGTTGGTTAGAGAATAGGGTTTGTTACTTGTTTAGTTAGCAGCCTAGGCCATAGAATAGGATGGATTGGATTCTCTCTCCTAGACCAAGCAGGAAGATGTTAACCACATTGTAAGCATAAAATTTATCTATCCCCCTGTGTCGAGTCTGTTGACGAGTTTATTTCCGTTTTTTTTAATAAATATTTTTTTAATGATGAACCGCAAATCTGGTAGCCTTGTCAACTGCTGGATTTAATGAATTGTGAATTTAGTGTCCTATATATATATCGGCCGCTGAAGAGCCGACAACGATCCTAACGGCATCTGAAGGACGGACAGACTCGGCCCATTCCGTGGATGTAAAGCCTTTCCACGCTGGCCCTATGCCGATAGGCTGAGAGCAAGAGCAAAGCCAGCCCAGCCCAGCTAGTTTCAGTCCAACCGAACAGGAATCGTTAGCGACCCATGTAGTTGTGGCCCATAGACAAATCACAAATCAGCTAGGGCTCGGCTCGGCGGCTGCGTGCCTGGTGCTTCGCTGCGTGGTTCCGCCCGCACTTGCCTTGCCCAGTCACGCCGCACGCAGCGCGCAGGAGCCGCAGGAGTCTCGACTCCGACTCCCAGTTCCAGTTCCGCTCGTCCGCCACTCTCCAATATCATTTTGGCTGGTCAAATCCTTGGGCGGCAGCCGCGCTGGAGGAACCCTGCCGCCGTCTCACTGTGGTTCGTGTCTCCCTCCCTCGACCTCGGTTCTCTGGCCGATTTCAGTTTCTGTTCAACTTTCGCCCTCCCTCCCCCTCGTATCTTCTGACACTCATATTACTCCAGAATTGAATCGCGCTCTGTTGATGAGCAGCTTTCGGGCTCCGCCGGCGCCGACGCCGCTCGTTGGGAGCACTAGGATTGGCTTCGGTTCTAGCCTCCGCCTTTCCCCCGACAGAGTGCTCAAATTCAGAGGTGCGTGCTTCTTGCTTTGCTGTCCTGTCGCTGCCAGCCACGAGTTCCTAAGGTTTGTTGCAATCGTCCATTTCTTTCCGGTTTTCAGGGTTAACTACCAGTAGCGCGATGAAGTCATACAGGCTATCCGAGCTCAGCGACGCCGAGGTTAGCAGCCTCAAGGCTCGTCCCCGGATCGATTTCTCGTCCATATTTGGCACGGTGAGATGACAGCGGGATTCTCATGGCATTCAAGTCCAGTACCGTTTCATTTCATAGTCTGATAGTGATAGCTATGGGATTCTATCCCTGTGTAATTAGGTGAATCCAATCGTTGAGGATGTCCGTGTCAGAGGTGATGCAGCAGTTAAACAGTAAGTGTTGCTGTTATGGTTGCCCTTTTTGTGGGAGTTTATGCTAAATTTTCTGGGTGGGGTTTGGCTTTCCCAGCTACACAGAAAAGTTTGACAAGGTCACCCTCGATGATGTTGTCGTTCATGTTAGCGATCTTCCAGATGCAGAGGTAATTGTCCTGTTATCTGCAACTGAGTTCTGCAATTTCATTAGTTCAAATCATGTAGTAGGTAAAAATTTGATGTTGCTCCCCACACCATGCTGTTACATACATCTCTTTAGACTTCTGGTCTGAAGTGATACATATCCATGCAGTGTTGAGCATGTTTATCTTCGACAATATGTTATAATATCATTAGTTGCTTATTTATTCAGTAGCATCTTGCAACTCTAGGCTTTAGCTTCTTGCAATCAGAGCATGCTAATCCTTACCAATATGTGTATCTGATGATAATAAGTTTATTTTTAACTGCGAATGGTGCTTATGTATATGTTGTTTCCCCATTTGCTGCATGAGTTTGGTTGTCTTACCTACATAAACACTGTAGCTTGATCCAGCTGTGAAGGAAGCCTTCGATGTTGCATATGACAATATATATGCCTTTCATGTTTCACAAAAATTACCTGAGAAGACAGTTGAAAATATGAAAGTAAGAGATGCCTCAATGTTTCCATTTATAAAGTTTCACCTTTTCTATAGGCTCTACATTAATTGTGTATGCCCCTTTTGTGAATATGTGAAGGGGTAAGATGCAAGAGAATAACAAGATGCATTGGTTCTGTCGGGCTGTATGTCCCAGGTGGCACTGCAGTCTTGCCTTCGACTGCATTGATGCTTGCTGTGGTATGCTAGCCTCTACTCAAGTCCTCTCAACTGAATTAATTGAGCTAATTCACTGTTTGAAGATTTTCATATAGTTCCTCTTTCTGCCAGCCTGCACAGATTGCTGGATGCAAAATTGTTGTTCTTGCCACACCACCTAGCCGTGATGGTGGCATATGCAAGGTACACTTGAGGGACATGAAACTGCACCAGTATTCTTCTTTTTTAATAGTTGTTGATCAAGAGCACTATATACTTTTTTCTTGTTTCCTGCAGGAGGTTCTTTACTGTGCAAAGAAAGCTGGTGTAACACACATATTGAAAGCCGGAGGAGCTCAGGTACTAGAATATTTTGAGATGGTCTTACGCTTCATTATTTAGTTCAGTGCTCATAATGTTGTTTACTTCAGGCAATCTCAGCAATGGCATGGGGAACTGCATTGTGCCCAAAGGTATTTGAAGTATATAAACCTATCGATTACATGCTTAAAATCAGTAGCGATTTGTATCTATATACTGGCCTTTATTTAATATATTCCATTGCTTGTTAAGTAATTCTTGTAATAGAACTTAATAAACTGCAGCGTTTTTACTGGGCATGCCCTGCTCTTAGTCCTTTCAACTCTACCCAAAACAACTGTTAGGCCTTGTTTGGATGCATTCAGTTTGGCATCAATCCACATTGTTGGGGTGGATTGGGGTGTAATTTAATTAAAGTTCCACTCCAATCCACCCCAACACATGTAGATTAATGTCAAACTGAATACACCCAAAAAAGGCCTTAATGTATGGAGATGTTGACTCCCCAAGTTCCACAACAATTATTTATGTTTTTCTGTATTGGCTATGTACTCTGATTCGATCACGTAACTTTTTGGTAACTTTGTTACTGTGTCTACAGGTTGAGAAGATTTTTTTGGGCCTGGTAACCAGTATGTAACAGCTGCCAAAATGATTCTTCAGGTTTGTTCTTCTTTCGTTGTCAAAGTTTAGCATTATCTTTTTTGCCAAGACATCTTTTCAGTGTTAAGTTGTTTTTGTGATTCTAATTCTTCTTTGACTGCAGAACAGTGAAGCTATGGTATCGATAGACATGCCTGCTGGCCCTTCTGAAGTTTTAGTCATTGCTGATAAATACGCGAACCCAGTTCATGTTGCTGCTGATCTGCTATCTCAGGTATTCTATTTGTTGCCTTGATCTGATCTGCATTGCTAAATTCTGTTCATGTTTGCTATTTAAAAACTGAATTTGTAGGCAGAACATGGCCCAGATAGTCAGGTTGTTCTAGTTATTGCTGGAGATGGTGTTGATTTGGGTGCCATTGAGGCAGAAGTTAGCAAACAGTGCAACGCACTTCCAAGAGGTGAATTTGCTTCAAAAGCACTTAGCCACAGCTTCACTGTGTTCGCCAAAGATATGGTTGAGGTAATTCTCCACCCTTGCTTCCTGCAATGGATGCATCTATGCAGCCCATTTGTGTTTTAAGTGCATCACCATTCTACTGTGACCTCAGTGCCTTCCAATTCTGCTGAATATTTCGAGGAAATTTGACATTTGTTTCTGCTTTTTGCAGGCACTATCATTTTCAAATCTGTATGCCCCTGAGCATTTGATCATCAATGTTAAGGATGCTGAGCAGTGGGAGGAGCTCGTTGAGAATGCAGGTATGCATATTTCGTCATTAGCTTTGGTGTGCTCACATTGATCTTCATGCAGATGTGACCCCTTGGCACATCTATCTCGAATTCTTGATCTGAATATTTGGTTTCCATATTTCAGGGTCAGTTTTCTTGGGACAATGGACCCCAGAGAGCGTGGGCGATTATGCAAGTGGAACAAACCATGTCCTTCCAACCTATGGTTACGCGAGGATGTACAGTGGTGTATCACTGAACTCTTTCCTCAAATACATTACTGTCCAATCCCCTGACAGAGGAAGGACTGAGAAAGCTGGGTCCATATGTTGCGAAGATGGCCGAAGTGGAAGGGCTAGAGGCGCACAAGAGAGCCGTTACCCTCAGATTGCAAGAGGTTGAGGCCACTGTAACCGTATAGCTGCTGTCGTAACCCATTGTAATGTTCAAACTCGATGTGGGTTGTTGGAATTCTTCCCTGTTCGGACGGAACTGGAATGTTAGAAAGAGGCGTTTCAACTGGTACAACAAATAATGCTCATTGCACTCTGATATGTTTATCGAATAAACTGAATTAATTATTCCCCTAGTTGTTTCTGCACTAAGGAAATTAACCTCACCAGGGGCTGTAGCCCCCCCTATGTGTTTTCAAACAGCGTGACATGTATAAGATTTTTGATGGAAAAGAAGCATCGAGCAAAGAGATTTTCATTTGAATCACATGCGGATTTGTTTGCTATCGGTGGATGAGCCAGAGCAGCCGAGCAGAAGAAAGAGTCTATTTGGTCCCACTCAATGTATAAATTTGGAGATTGTATAACCTAAACTGTTTTAATACCAAACTAATTGGTGTTAAAGCCGGTTTGATGGGTTAAATTAAACTACATCGATATTTCAGAGATTAAGTGATTTCACTAAAAAAAGTAATCAAAGTACTTCTTCTAATTGTTGTTTTGAATTTTCTAAATATATATTTTTATACAATATATATCGGGACATGGGAAGTATTTTTTCTCATTATCCAAATATTATGGACCGCGACCATTTCAAGGCTTTAGACGATTGAAAAGCCCAACAAAGGGTGAAACTGCCTCACCCCATCGGCCCAACCTGACTCCGGTCCGGCGCAACGGGTCTGCCGGCACACCGAGGCGGCGAGGCCTCCTCCGCCTCCGCCTCCGCGCCGGACCTGACGTCTCTGCTCGCCGAACGCCGGTCGGGGCCGGCGGCGCGCAGGATCGGCCAGCCGCCCAGGCTGCCAGGGAGGCACCGCGGCAGACGACCATCCTACCAGAGTAGGAGCCGCAGAGCGGGCACCAGCTGACCAGGCCACCAGCCCGCCGGCGACCGCGACCTGGCCGTCCGCCAGTGCGCACCTGCCGGCAAGCCCATTTCTGTGAGAACGCAGCACTAGCCACTAGGCTCCAACACTGGGTCAACCAGACAACCACTCCGCCGTGCCGATCCGGAGCTCAACGGCGGCGGCGGCCGGTGGGATAGGGCGGAGCCGGCAGACTGGGCCTGGACCGCGCGAGGTAGGCTGTGCGGCGGCGGAAGGAATCACCGATGGGCGATGCGCAGGCGGCAGGGGAGGCCCGCGCTGCGTTGGCTGCGGCGGGCGCGTGAAGACGCTCTTCGTGCAGTACTCCCCGGGCAACATCCGCTTGATGAAATGCGTAAGCCACGCGAGTGCCCCTGGCCTCACGAGTCTCTGCACCATTCGTGTAATCTGTTTTGATTCCTGCTTGTGAGCCGTCTAACTCTCTGAATACCGAATACTATTACCTTTGTTGTGCCTACTAGGATAAGTGCAAGGCTGTTGCTGATCCCTACATCGAGTGCGAGTTCATGGTACGGTGATTGATGAAAGATTTGTACTAGTTTCGGATGTGTTAGCTTCACCCTTGAGTGGTTGACTCAAGTGTTGGCATCTGCTTGTTCCTTTCTAGATCATCTTGATTGATCTCGTCCTGCACAAGACAAGGGCGTACCGCCATGTTCTGTTTAATAAGCTGAGCATGGGATCATCTGTTGACAAGGTACGAGTCTATGCTTTCCAGGCCGACTCTGGTTGCTGTCTCACATTCCTGCAAACATCAAATTGAGTTTGGCTCACACACCAAACGTAGAATACCACCTTTCTTTTGCTGGTCTCGTAGTAGTAATGCTCTAAGCATTTATGCATTTCACTTTCACTTGCCTTACCTAATCTGTGTGAAACAATTGTTACTGGAGATACCCACTTATTGAGTAGTTACTGTATGGATGAGGCTAAATATGGTTTGGTCATCGTTATTCATGCTAAACTGCCAAGATCCAGGAGTGCTCTCTTTCTACATTAAAGTAAAGCATTTACTTCTTCGTTTTTTCCACTTCAATTTTATCTTGTGGAGTAACACAAGCAATCAGGATGGTAACAATAAACATCATCAATGCTGTGCCCTGTTCCATTTACTCAATAATTCCCATGCTTCGCTTGAAAAACTGAAGCTTTGCTTTCTGCCTTTTGCGATTGATGGCACTTCTGTTTCACTGACACTTCAGCCTTTTGTGACTTTCTGATCCTTCACAACAGCATACAAGGACCAATTTAGCATAATTTTTTTTTTTCTATTCGTATAGGTTTTAGATGAGTAGTTTGGTAATCTTGTTGTAATCTGCTCTCATCTTGTAGTGATTTCATTCCTTCCTTCAATAACTTATTTGGTGGGTACATTTTCATGTCCATGTATAATTTGATTATTTTTCTAATGTGCCTGTTCTATTCTGGTTTGCAGGGAATACTTTACCGGTCTACTTTGATACATATTGTTCTTGACGCATGTATCCTTAGAATTCATAAATCTTTACATTGATTTTGGTTACCATGAACTATGTGCCCAACTTGAACAGTCCATAACTATGCAAGTCAGAATATCTTTTTCGAAAGGAAACAGAGCTGATGGGGCTTCTTCCAGGAGTATTTTCTCAACATTTTCCAATTGCACTGAGGTGATTACAATTAACAGCATTAAAATATTTTTTAAGTGCACATTGTCATAGCAGTGTGCCCAATATTTTGTTGCTCTCCAGGTTATTGGTGATGCGTTGTTGGGAAACATCATATTTATGATCATGTTACTCCTGGGAGTGCGATTTATTCTCAAATTATCTTTTCGATGTTATAAGGTGCGACTAGTAAGACAAGTCCTCTTCATGTTAGGATAAAACATTTGTTGCTATGAATGGGCCCCGGAGTGTATGCAGCTAGCAGAGATCATGTAACAGTCCAATAGTCTCATAGTTCATTTCTGTTGTATTTACAGATTTAGTACTTCTTATTTTAATCGTGATAACGTTTTTATTATTCAGGTATAGGGATGTTCTGTTCGCTGTCATCATTTCAAGCTACTTCAAGTTGTTTCTTTTCACAATGATGGTATAAAAGATTTTTATGTATTAATTGTTTCTCTTCTAAGCACACCTGTCATTTTATTCTTTCTGAATTGAGTATGGATATTTGCAGGTTTGGGAGTTTCCATCATCTGTTATATTCATTGTTGAAATGTTTGTTCTGTCATCAAATGTTGTAGCCCTGAGAGGTACACAACACTGCACATTTTTCCCATGAATATATTCATTCTCCTAATGTTTTCTAGTCAGTAGGATGCATATATACATTAACAATTGCCTTGGTAACTTCAAGCTTCTCGCAGAACATAAATTGAAACATTTATCTAAGTATTCCCTAGACGTTTTCTGGCTGTTATGATACTTACACATCAATAACATTCATGGAGCATCAACTAACACATATAGTGTTTTTTTCTTCTATTAATGCTGCCATTTTCCCATATGAACATATATGCCATGGTTAGATGGAAAGGGCCTTTCTGTAACCAAGATCTATACTGATGGGATCAGACATGTGTCCTTAGTTCTGACGTCAAATGATCAATTCTATGGCATGCCCTTTATTTCCTGTATAATTGTTTGATAGATCCTGGTCTTGCTATCATCATCTACAAGTTCATGTCTTCTAGAGTTTTGTTACTTGGGGTGATTGATGGTTTCCTTTTTACTAAAACTGTGAATGTTCTATTTCTTTTTATTTAGGTGTAAATTATATTTCTTTGCCGAACAGCAGTAAACCTGTTCAATGTTGTGTGAACTGAGCAACCTTTTCTTTGCAGTTGTTTCACAGTTTCCAAAAGCCCACTGTTTTGCCGTCTGCTTACTAGCACATGCAGCAAAATACTTGACCCAGCGATGGATCCTTGGAACGCCATGAGCCTGAACTCGTCCAGATCATCCTCGAGCTTCAAGCATGGATCGTCCTGGTGCTTCTAGTTATGTTTAGCCGTCTAGGTATAATGTGCCCTGATGATGAGCTCTGATTTTGGCTAATTATTTCCGACAGACTCCTTGACTGCGTTGTCTTGTCTCTCCCCCTCCTTCCTGTGAGTTGTTGAGCTGTCGGACCATGCTGAACAGCCCTGCACCGGCTGTTGAGCAATCTTTCCATGTTGTACTTACGGCAAAGACAGATATGTCATCTGTACTCGTCGGTAGTAGCTGCAGTGTTGTGTGTAGTGTAGTGTCGTGTGGTTGGTACTTGGTCCCTTTTATCCTACCAACGGCCTACGTAGCCTCAGCACAGCATCTCTTGTTCACAAAGAATGCATCAAAGCAAGGATCTATTGTATTAGGCTGTTACCACTGTGTTCTGCTTTGGCGGTTCTATCGACATTATTACCTATGAAAATTTCGTTTCCTGGCTGCAGCTGCAGTTGTTCTCCAGTGATCAGTGGAGCCTACCGCTAGGTCTCAGATAGTCAGATAAGATTCAGGGTCCCCGAATCTGATCAGGTGTGTTCTGGCTCGCTCTGTGTTTTTAATAACCTTGACCGACCTGAACGCTGGCATGGCCTGCCTCTCCGTGCACCGACAATGGCTGCATGTTCAGTGTTGAGGTGATAGGTAGCCCACCTGGCGACATTGTGGTCTCTAGTCATTTACTCTGTGAGGCCCAAGCATGGCTTGGCGACGATAGTGACTGTATCTGTGCAAGCTTACGGTTGTCTGTCAACGTACCTGAAGGGTTTTCAGTCTTGATGATAACGATCACGATTGTGTGCTATGTATTAAATGTATGTACCGACCAGTTTGTTCAAAAGCTGCTTAGTGTGTGTAATGCTCGGTTTATATGTAAGTTCAAGTGCATCTCACAAGGATGGACTTAATAATAAATCATAGGACTTATTAAGTTAAAAGTGAAATAAGTGACTTATTTTACCAAACAGTAGAGATTTATTAAGTCATAGGACTTATAAGTTCTTTGGAACCAAACAAAGATTTGATTTTTATAATTCACCCATTTTTTTTCACGTGACTTATGGAAACCAAACATGGCCTAAATTTTGCCAGCCATCTTTGACGTGCTTGAGCATGAACCAGACGCGTCACCTGAAAACTAGAACCATCACTCGGCAGCAACATCTTTAGGGGCATATAGTTGCTTGCTGGTTCTAATGGTGTCATAGCTAAAGCAGAATGTTTTTATAACAGAGCATTATGACTTGTCACATGGAAAGTGGTGACCAAAAGGAGGAGCTTCCTCTAGTTGTGCATGCTTAGAGCAAAGTCATCTTGTACAAAAGTATATATTGTTACTTTTAGATTAGAGAATTGCCCGAGTAATTTCAGCTGATGCGAGTCATTTATGATGTCTAAAGCATCATGTTTATTTGTATGGAGATATCCTCTGTAGTACATACTTGCTTTTAATTTCTCTTGCTATATACAGTACGAGTACACATAAAAAAGTCTAAATATTATAGAAAAAAAAAAAAAAAACTAAAGCCTACTTTTCTTTTGCCTCCAAGCTTTCATTTGATTTAATTAGTCACAGGCAGGGTCAGGCGATCGAGACGAGTCATTCTTAACTAAAATAAAAGGCCTTGCATGATGGCCAAGCAGCAGAATAATGATCAGCTTGTGGTTTCAGGTAGGCAGGGGGCAGGAGCAGTTTAATGAAAATGATTAACACGCGCTTTTGGACGTAATCCTCGCGCGCGTGTAAATTAACGTCCACGTCCCCGATCATTGCCGATTTGCCGGCCTTGTTTGCTGCAGTTGCGCGTCGCCGTCATCATCGCGCGCGGCACCACTCGATCAAGTGGAGTACGTGCGCACTTCAGTTCTTGTTTGTTGTTTCTACTAGAGCGCCTCCACACCCAAAACTCATTACCCTATGTTTTTTGCGCTTATATCTTCTTTGGTCGAGTAGGCGACCTGCTGCACCGTTTGAAATGCATTTTCGAAGATACTTCTATTTCTCTCCTTCCATAGATTCCACATGATGTAGATGACAATTCCGTTTGAAACGCCTACGGTCTTGCTTTGGCACTCTCCGGACTCAATTTCCCACCCTGAAAAAGAGGCGGGGTCTTGCTGTGGGAGTTGCATAGAAAAAATTTTCCCAAGTCAGCACCTAATCCCATACGACTTTTGTAAAGGGGCACAACAAGGATAAATGTATCCCCGTCTCCAAAGGCCCATTACACAGGACACAATGATCCAGGTGTGAATTTTGCACTTATTTTTCTGTCTGCGCTCTCCAAATGAGCTCATGCCGGAATTTTCGGTGTGATCCACGAATCATGTATGCCGAAAGTGGGTGGAGTAGTTTCCATCAGTTGTCCATTTCCATGTAATCGTGTCACGCACATGGCTGTAATTGCACTCCTTGCAATCTAATCCACAGACCAACAAACTCTTGGACCTGTAATGTCGATGTGATGCGTGTACGTAGTGATCTGATCCATTTACCATTGGTCAACTCTTGGCAAACCGTCCCATTCTTCCTGCGCACCAATTTGAATAGGTTTGGTGCCAAATATTTGGCGCCTCTCCCTCTAACCAGCTGTGGTGCCAGAAGCGCGCCATCTTGCCATCACCAATGGTGATCTTAGTGGAGGCGTTGAAAAGCAGACGATCCATGTCGTTGCACGGCACGTTTGTTCCTACCCAAGGTTTTGGATCATCTCCCCACTCCTGCCAGAGCCACCGGAGGCGCAAGGCTCTCCCAAACCTGTCCAGATCCGGCACTCCCATGCCCCCCAACTCCTTGGGTGTGCACACTGTCGGCCCGATTCACTAGACAGTGTTCCCCGTTGGCGTTCTCCTCTCCTTTCCAGAGGAATGATCTTATAATTTTGTCAACCTTCTTCCTAGCCCACACTGCTAGTGGGAACACTGTGAGATGGTAAGTAGGCATTGAAGAGAGCACTGAGGTGACTAAAGTCAATCGGCCTGCTCTGTTCATCATCTTTCCTTTCCAACCTGGCAATCTCTGACCAATGCGCTCAATGAGTGGTTGCACATGGACCTTCTTTAGTGATCTTGTATGTAGTTGCAGCCCCAAGTACCTATCGGGGAACGATTCTCCTGTTCTTGTGAATGAGGTCAGGACATGATCAAGGTCGACATCTTGGCATCTAATAGGGTAGACTGAGCTTTTTTGTAGATTTATGTGCAGGCCTAACACTGTGCCGAATTCATGTAGGATGGTCATGGTGGCTTCTAGATCCTCCTTGGTTGGGTTAATGAAAATTGCTGCATCATCGTCATACATAACAGTTCTCCATCTTACTGCTGCTAGAGGTAGTTTGGAAAAGAACCCCTTGCTATGTTGCCATGTCCAACGGTCGTTGTAGCGGATCCATGGCAAGAAGAGCATCGGTGAAAGAGGGTCGCCTTTGTCGGAACCCCCCCCCCGACTGAAGGCCGGTCCTTGTTGTCCATCCCCACCCCCGACTGAAGGCCGGTCCTTGTTGTCCATTAAGCAACACTTTTGATGAGGCAGTGCGGAAAAAGGATTGAAACCCATTCGCGACATCGTGGTCCAAAGCCTAACGCCTGTAGAACTTCCAACATGTAGGGCCAGCTAACCGTGACGTGAGATTGGACATAGATATATATAGTTGCGATTATAAGTTTGTTCAGAGCTATGATCTTTCAAAGGCTTAAGATTACTATGATTAGTACGCACAAGCAAGCCTTATCTGACGATCCTCTAATTAACGACCAAAACAAGACTCCGAAAATCCAGACTAAGAACAAATGGTTTAAGGGGATATTTCCCATTCTATTTCGATATTTTACCCGTCCAAACAAACTGTAATTCAATCAGTGAGGGTTCAACCTAAAGTGTAAACAAACAAGCTAGGAATCGACAAATCAACCAAGCAGCCTCGCAGGTCCCAGAACGCTAACCAACTTGCTTGCCTAAATATTAGCTCCATCCTAGCCTACACCTGTAACAATCCAATGGAGCAAAGATGGGAGCCAAAAAAATTTATTGCAAAAAACAAAGTCCTCTAACTTCAAAGAAGAGGGGCCTTCGTATAGATCCGTTTGATCCATCTCTGCCTGAAATCTACATAGCGCCAGCAGCAACCTCTGAACTATCAGCGACTTCAGTTCTGCCAAGCAAGAAACATGTGGTCATCAACTGCCACTTTACACATCGCAAACAAAAACTCACTTGTCAATAGAGATGACATGGGATAGGACAAATATATTGTACCTCTCAATCCCTTCTCCAACCTCCATTCTGATGAAGTTACCGATTGTTACTTTAGAACCAACCTCTTTCGACAAGTCATTCAGCACGGTCTGAAAAAGAATGACACCAGAACCTAAAGATAACAGAGAGAAACAATCCAGAGCAGTAACATAATCAAAGTACAGAACCCTATTGACTTACCTTAACGTTTGTGTTGTCATTCAAAACATATTTTTGCTCCATGAGCACAGCTTCTTCAAAGTACTTCCTCAATCGGCCTTCCACCATTTTATCCATAGCCATTTGGGATTTCCCTGAGCTTTCGGCCTACAATATTACATAATGTCATGTCATCTCATTTCTGAAGCAACTTGACACAAACAAAGTGACCATATGAAGGACTGACACATGCATGAATATGTAACACAGCGCTAATAAAGCGTGGCATATCATATTCGTGGAAGTAAACTAAACACAGCCTGACAAAAGTCAAATATGCCTAACTTTGAGTATGCAATAAGTCCTGTTATGAACCAAACATGCTAAAGAAGTGTGCTATCAACCTGTGTTCGAAGTATTTCACGCTCATTTTCTAGAGCGGAAGCAGAAACTAGTTCTTTTGATAAGAATAATGGCTTTGTTGCAACAATCTGCATTGCAATAGCTGACCCAACACTTTTGACAGCATCAAGGAGAGTAATGCTATCTTCTGCTTCTAGTGTGACCAATCCAGCAATCCGACCCATACCTGAAGCAAAAAAATGAATGCTCAGGAGTTAAGTGAATTATGTATCTTTAAAAAGAGTCGAAAGTGAATTACAGAATCAGCAAATGCATCATTCCTGTTGGAAAAAAAAAAAACAAAGAAAAAGGGCCCCTTATTTTAGCAAAGCATCAAAACAACCAAAAAGAGCCTGCAAACCAGGAGAGGTTTCAAATTACTAACTCAAGTCAGCTCAGCAGAACAAACAACAATTATGACCAAACTAACATGTTGAATTATTGTACTTAAGAAGTTACCCAAACAAGCATTATCCCACTCAGATGAAATTTCATTTCCCTCCTTTTTAAAAAGATCGTAGTGTTAGTGGAACATTAAAGATAATAGTTGTGTTCAAATTCTAATTTGTCATGAGTGTACATCCATGGCTGCATTACCATCAAAATCAATGAAATTGCATCCGTATACCAGTAAAAGTGTAAAACAGGAAAATAATTTAAATACATCTGTGTAAGAAAATAGATTAGTTACTAGAAAAATAGATCTCCAAAAACGAAAGCTGGGCGGTTTCTCGGGCGGTTAGCGGGTCCACGTCGCCCGTTAACCCTCGAGCCGTAGGATCTGGTGAACTAGCAATATCGACCGTTCAAGTCTTAGCGGATCTATCACCCATTAAGCAACGAACCGGGCAATCATGAAGACTCTCGATCCTGCCAGGATACGCTGCCCCCTCCTCCGGTGCGGGGAGACGCCGTCGGCGATAAGCGGGCGCGGGCGGCGCGGGCGTGGCGCACATCCAAGCGCGCTTCCGGACCACGGCCTCCCCACGCTCGCCAGCCCGTCCTTCGCCCACCCGGTGTCCGGCTACCGCGCCCCCAGGTGGCCGACATCCATCCGCGTCTCGCGCAGAAAGCCGTCTACAGCTTCAGCGTGCTCCTGCTGGAGCTGCTCTCAGCATCCGTTGGCAGCGGAGGCAGCAAGACGGCCGGGAGAAGCGTGATAAATCGTCGCTGATGTTCAGCCCCGCGCGATGCTTCGTCGAGGAGGTCATCTCCGGCTTCGACGAGTCCTCGTGAAGTCCTTCGACCGCCATCTGTTGCCTTTAGCTCAGCTGCAAGCGGCTCCAACACCTCTGTCCTGTCCAATCGCATTTCAAGATCTAATGTTGGCTGCTGCTGCCGCCTGACGAGGCTTGTAACTTGTGATTGAGATATGCAAATGTTGGCTGCAAAGTGCACACCAAGTGCTCGACAAAATGCTTTGCTAGAATATATTTGAATCACCTTTACAGATAGCATACATATAAGTCAAAACCAATTGCTTTTACATTGTATCCAGTACAAAGAAAATCTGATTACCATACCGATTTAGATGCATTGCCCTCCTTTTCTTTCTCTCTACTAGTGCTAATCAAAATTGTGTGATATATCGTTCTTAAATCTTCACTATACATCATCTCATACGGTATTGATTATTGAAGAAAGATATCCTAAATCTTATCAAATTATGATGGCTCTTACTTTTTCGTTCTTTCCCAGTTTTGACTCTGCTGTGATTTTTCTGTTAATTGTTCCAGAGGCATAGTAGAATAGAAACCAATGTAGCTTCCGATGACAAGCTGAATTTCAATGCGAGTACTATAAGTCTATAACGATATTAATTATGAGAACATAGTACTATATCTCTGCTCATTATATCCTCCTATGTTATTTCTCCGTGATTAAATTGGGCCAATAATTGTTTTACATGGATCCTGTATTTCACATGTCGTTTCTGGTATCATAGTTGGTATAGAAAGAAAAATTGCTTGCTTCAGTTTTATTACCAATTCAGATTTGTCTTAATCTGACAGAAAATAGTTGGTATCACATGTTGTTGTTGTTGTTGTTGTTGTTGTCAGATTTGTCTTAATCACACGATAGAAAATATCATGAAATTACCTTAATATCTCATAGTTCACACAATTGACAGTTAGTACTATATTTTCTACTATATCCAGGTGAAATTAATGTGCCAGTTCTTTCTATTCTCCTATCACAGCTTATACTAAGCGTTCCTCCTTTCACTTGCTTATGGATTTCCTTTTTCCATTTGGCTCTTCCTTTTTTATGTTCATTTCTTCAACCTTCCATATGATAAAAACATGCAACCTAGCTAAAGCCAGAAGCTTTGCATTTACATAGAAATGATTCAGGGTTGATCAATGGAAAATGATTTAACTGTGCTTGGATGTAAAAAAATTATTGTAAGTGAATCCCCATATATTTTTTTTCTTATTGAACAATGTGTGAATATTATAAATAAATATAAAGTTTTGGGTAGTTTTGCTTTTTAACTTCCGAGGGGCTGTAGACAGTGTACAACACTTTGTTTTAATACAAATTGGTACTCACAAATAAGTGATTAGGCTACTCAAAGAATATAAAGGTGTTGATATTAGAACCCTCATGAACCAGAACTCCAGCATCAGTTCAAATGTTAGAGCTCCATCTGCTTCCAACAATTAGAGATCCCCCGTGCACAAGCTGGGCAACACACTTCAGATGTTCTCACATCACAACCTGCTCAGACAAAGATAGACAAAGGTACGCGCACTGCGACACCACGCGTGGTTTCTAACTCTATCTTAAAAACCAGTTTTTTCACATGGTCAGCTCTATGTTGCACTCTCAAAAGTTACAAACAAAAACGGTATAAAAATATTGACCGAAAATGAAGATGCCACATATGGAACGACCAATAAAAATATTGTATATAAAAAGTCATAGAGATGGTTTGATTTAACAATTCCTCTTTATTTCAAACTGTAGTAAAAATATAATAGAGGTCGTTTGATCTTACAATTCCTCTTTATTTCACATTGCAGATGCAGGGAAAACCAGCTATACTCTTAGGTCGCTCTTAGTTTTTGGATAAATTGAAGCATCATCAGTATTGTTGTCTTGAGTCTCCTGTTTGATGTATGAATAATACATTTAATTTAATATAGTCATTTTTATATGTGCACAAATTCTAGGTGAGAACCCTAATTGTTGCTAGCATTTTCTTCATATTTTCTCTTCCCTGATATAATGTTACACGAGATGCTGCATTAATGACAGGTTAATAGATTATTGTGCTCTGAAAAATTTATGTAGGGGAAGCAGAAAAACTCAAATTTCTCAAACCATATGACTAGGCATTTTAAATGTATACCTCGGTGGATCTTGTCCATGGTCTGTGTTTTTCCAGTGGCCGGTACTTGTATTGTTAGTGGAAGGCGCCCATGCACGCCGCTGCCCGTCAATGACTCGCCATGTATATATTACACTTAATAATTATCAAAAGGGCAAGACAAGCAACCAATTTATTTTAACATAAGGCAGGAACGGGCACCCAGCATGGCCGCGCGGCAACGGCGCTACGTGTTTTCTAGTTAGTTACTAGAATTAGCATGGATATACACAAACATGCTGTGGTTTCTAGTTGCCAAAAGTTTTAGAATGGTGAAGATATTAGAAAATGTGAGAAGCAGGTAAGCATGCTCCCTAATCAATAGGGAACTGCTTACTAATATTAATGGTTAATCTAATTTAGTCCATGGGAGGGAGGGGGGATTCTTGAAAAAAAAATATTAAACTGAGATTCCATCACCTGGCTGGGGACAGGTATGTATATAAGATGAAACGACACCATGTGCAGTTGTGGACAGCATGAAGCCTCTTCTGAGTTTCACATTCTCCCCAACCATTGCAGCAACTTCTGTAACAGCATTTTGGACAGTTGTTTCCCCGCTGAGGTTCGGATGATCAAGATTGATAGACATGTTCTGCAAGGTTGGAGAAATGTATGGTTCCTTAGAAATGACTGAAACCAGGATAATATGATATAAAACAGCATTATATTTGTGTATAAAATCATGAATCTGGGAATAAGCTACATAGGGATAATAGCATACCTCTAAAAAATTCTGGTCCAAAAGGCATGAACAATTCACCAGGACCCTGGGCAGATAAAGCCATCTTTGCCAATGATGAAGCCTGCATGGTGACAAAATAGAAAAATATTTAAAACAAAGCCACAGATCTATATAAATAACAAAGTACTAATAGCTACAGAACTGAAGTTGATATAACTGTAACTTGATCAACAAATGAGTGCAAAATTTCCTTTACATGCATGACTAACAATGCTGACATGATATGCCTACACCAGCAAATATACATATAGTTCTTGCACGTAAATGTCCCAGCTAATTTTGTACTTATTTCACAACCACTAAAATTGATATCGGCATTAACTTTTCAAGTGATGAACAACTGATTTAGTGGTGTGTGTGTGTGTGTTTTCTCAAACACACAAGAGAGAAGTGAATCGTTAATAAGACAAAAAGGCGAAGAGCCCTTACAAACACACACGCCAACACCACAAAACCATGGTACTAACAAATGAAAGTACTCAATTACTATGTACTGTCTTGAAAAAATTAATCTTTGTTAATGTCATGCCATATGAAACTTGCATTTTATGTGTGAAAGGCTTAAGAAGAGATCAACAAAACAGCTCAGCTGCTGATAATTAAGACAAAATTGTTACTGAGGAATGAAACCAACCAGGCACTGGAAAACATCATTTCTTGCTACAAAATCAGTTTCACAGTTAAGCTCAACTACAGCAGCCCTTTTGTCATCTTGTGCGATAGCTAGCAAACCTTCAGCAGCAGTGCGTGAAGACTTTTTGGCAGCAAGAGCAACACCTCTTTTTCTTAGGTCCTTCTGCGCAGCCTCTGAAAGAAATTAACAAACTCAAATAGGAATAGTGAACTAAACAAATAAGCAAACTAAATCATGACACCGCAGGGAGCTAGAAGAGCTAACCAATATCCCAGTTGCAGGTAACTAGGGAGGCCTTGACATCTTTGATTGGAGCACTCGTTCTTTGTCTGAGTTGCTTAATGAGGTTCATTTGCTCTGAAGAAGACACCTCAGAGCTGAATCTCCTAAGAAACACGCCATCTTGGGGAACATGAGTGCTCAATTGATGAGTCTGGAATGCTGAAGAAGAGTATGCCCGAGCAGTTTGCTGCTGAGCACGAAAGAGAAGCCCTAGTATGGACCGCTTAGCACCTTGACCCCAGGCCATTCTCACAGAATATACTGCACCCCCTTACAGCAGATGTGTATCAATGATTTTTTTTTTTTTCAACCTAAGAAACAATATATGAACATCACAACTGTGCATTTTCCTTTAAGATTAAATCTTTTTTTGAACGTAAACTTTGAGATAAAAATATATTTTACTCTTTTCATAGTCCTGTTAATTATTACTCCAGCAGCCGATGCATTTCATCCCATGTTTTTGATTGCCCGCTATGAAATTTAGCGGCAGCCTGTTCTGGCCGCTATTGCCGCTACAGCGGGCGCTATGGCCGCACTATAGCGCGCTATTTGCACAGTAATCCTGTTAATTATCACAGGAGCTATACCCATGGCGGATCCAGCTGGATGCATGGGTATTCCCAGGAATACCCAATTAATTTGAGAAGAAAAAAAATGAGTATATGTAACATGGGATCCCATGTACAGTATGATATATACTACATGGTTTTCAAATCCTGGGCGTCCCCATCGCCACGATCAAAATCCAGCAAAGCAAAAGAGGAGGAAGAGCAGAGGAGGACCAGCAGGGTTTGGGGAAGGCCAAACTCCCATCTCCGCACCATCGGCTCCCATGGCCATGGCAGCTCCGATGGCCGCATGGGAGAAGGGGAGGGAAGCGGCAGGGAGGACCGGAGGAGAGGTGCCGGCTGCAGATGTCAACGGAGGGGGCAGAGAGAGAGAAAGAGGCGGCACCTGATAGAAGCAGCAGCACCAGCATAGGCGGCGGCGGCCCACCAGTTGTTACCTCGTCGGAGAGCAAGAGGGGGCGAGAGGCGGCAGCATCGGCGGCGGCAGCCTGCTCGGTTGTGTAATGCTGTCAGTGGGGCGTCCGATTCCTGCTGTTTCGATCGGACGCCCGATGTCGTAATGGCCTGGCCCAACATCGCCCGACGTTGTATTGGCCCAACATTGGGTTTTGTTAAAAAAATCTAATTCCCTCCCACAAATCCCCATTTCCGCATCGCCCCTCCTCATTCGCATCGCCTTCCGCCCGTGGGGATCCACTCCGCCCATAGTAAAACAACATTACAATATTTTACAAGTTCTCTTTATTAGTTTGTTTCATGCATATCTTGTCATTTGACCATTTTTATGACTTAGCATGCTGCTCTGAACTAGTATATTTTAAACTTATATATTGGATTTTTTTTTATGTAGGAATTCTCAAGACTAAAGTCCTTGCTCTGTCACTAGTTATATTTAGAAAAAGACAAAACGTCTTATATAATTTAGAATTGAGGGAACACTTCTGTATTGACGTTTTAGATTTGGACATGAGAATTTAGGATGAGTGAAAGCGTGTGATATAGATAAATATTTGTAATATATGTAATGAGAAAAGATAAATGTGTATGAAAAGCAAGAATATAGAGTATTATTGTCATGACCCACACCGGGGGGGCACCGCCGCCGCTTGGGGCCCAAGGTCCAAGCGCGTGCGGGCGGTGGTGGCCGCCGCCGCCGCCCACCGTGATTCGTCATTCGCTTCGCCATTAAGTAATGGTTATTTAGGAAATAAAATAGGAATAAAATAGGAAATCCAATCGGAGATTTCTTTAGATGCAAGTCTTCCCGGACTATAAATACGAGGGACTTGTAATCAGTTGAATCAAGAAGAAATAAATTAAAGGGGTAACTCCCAATGGCTCTCCAGCCCTAGGCTCTCTCTCTCTCTCCCCCCTCCCTCAGACGCCGCGTCGCCGCGCCGACCCCATACGCCGCCGCTGATCACGCCGGCTGCCGTCTCCTTAGCGGGCGCAGCGGGCGCCGCCGCCCTTCTATCGGGTCGTTCGTCCTCGTCATCGCCGGGCTGCTGTTCGTCATCAACATCTTCTTCTACCTCTCCGTTCTTCATCGGCTGCGTCATCTTCGTCATCACGCCGTCGATCGTCATCACCTCTCGTTGCATTTGCTTAGGCCGACCGACGACGCCGACATCGCCGCGTGCCGGGTCTCCTTCCCTACCGCCGCCGCCCCAACAGCCCGCCAGGGCGCGCCGCCCCTCCCGCTGCCGCCGTCACCGCTCCCTCTCGCTTCAACGATCGTCAATCGGTGTCAATTCCGGCCCAATCTAGGCGAGTCTAACAATTATTTTAAGAATCCTATAAATTTTTGAAACGGAGCAAATATGAAATTTGAGCATTGCTCTCCTCAGGTCCTTTTAGCCGTTACAAAAGTCAACAGGTAAACCTTCCGTCATCATCGTCATTTTTTTATTTTTCTCTACAACATAAATACAACAAAACTAAGACCTTTTTTTTTTTTTTGTGTGACATATGTTTTGGTACTTCCATCGCCCTCCTATGCGAAACCAGCCCGCCACTTCCCTCTCTCCCCCACGCGCCAAAAAAAAAAAAAAAAAAAAAAAAAAGGAAACCACGGCCAACAACGTGACTAGAGGAGAGAGAGAAAAAAAAAAAGAAACCACGATCAACCATGCTTGTCGGCTTGACATGCACTAAATAGTTTATCTTTCTCAAATTCAACATCTTTCGAGCCTCTACCAAGATCATGCTTCAATAGTTTGTTCAATTGCTTCATTTCAACATGACCAAGCCTTTTATGCCGTAACAAGTTATCAAATTGGTTTCACCAGCATTGAAATCAACAAGATAAAGATTTCTATATCTAAAGCCTTTAAATATCAAGTTAGAGCCATCAACATTAACAATCTCAACATGCATTTGAATCCAAGATCACACAATTGAGCAACCGATAGCAAATTGAAGTTCAAGCTCTCTACTAGCAAAACATTTAATATGCTTATGTCATTGGATATTGCAATCTTACCAAGCCCCCTTGACCTTGCCTTTGCCATTTCCACCAAAAGTGATATTATTTCCGTCTTGACCACTTGTACTAATTGAATTGAACATTCTAGATTCACTAGTCATATGTTTAGTGCACTCACTATCAAGAATCCAATGCCTTCCTCTTACCCTATAGTTTGCCTACAAATCAAATCAATGTATATTTTAGATACCCATATATATTTGCTTGGGTCCTTGGAGGTTAGTGCCTAAACTCTTTAGCACCCAAATAGACTTGGGCTCGTTTGGTTGGGGGGAATTGGTGGGAGGGAATGGGAGTTGAAGAGGAGGAGACTTAAACTCTGTTGTTTGTTTTGTGGGACACGGAGTTGTAGCGGGATGAGGAAAGGGCGTTGAGAGGCCGAACTCCCACCCATCTATTCCCGCATGGGACCCCGGTATTTCATCGGTGTGGCAGGGGAGTTCAAGGCACAAAGACTAAAATTAGTAATGATGTTGTCAATTCCCATGCCTATTCTCACGTACCAAACGGTGTAGTCCAATTCTATTTTTAGCTCTCTCTATCAATTCCCAACACATACCAAACAAAGGATTGAGACTAGAAATCAAACTCCCATGCTTATTCCCTCATCAAACTCCCACCTCCAATTCCCATGCCCCTCCCAATACTTGCCAAACGAGCCCTTTGGGACAACAATGAGAGTACCAATGAACTTAGCCTTCACACCTTCCTCACTCTTGGTAAGTAAATATCAAGAATCAAAGCAAATAGATGGTTTATTAACATTCTTCTTGCTTTTGTTAATTTTATTGCAATTATGCTCTAGGTGCCTAACTTGCTTGCATCTATTGTAAAAACCAACCATTGCTCCTCACAAAGCTAGGCTTTGGAGTTGCAAAGGTCACCTTGCCTTCTTGGGAGTATAGCCCAATTCGTGGTAGCTCCACTAGTAAAACATGCTAATCAACCAAACATATAATTTTATTTTATTTCATAATTTTCTTTTCGCGAACATGCTTTTCGCCAACATGCTTCTTGGGATTTCAGCTGATGCGAGTCATTTATGATGTCTAAAGCGTCATGTTTATTTGTACTCGTATGGAGATATCCTCTGTACATACTTGTTTTCTAATTTCTCTTGCTATATACAGTATGAGTACATATAAAAAATAAGTCGTCAAAATATTATAGGGAAAAAAAAAACTAAACCCTACTTTTTTTTGCCTCGAAATCCAAGCTTTCATTTGATTTAGAGGAAAGCTATATTCAGGCAGGGTCAGGCGATCGAGACGAGTCATTCTTAACTAAAAATAAAAGGCCTTGCATGATGTGGCCAAGCAGCAGGATAATGATCAGGTTGTGGTTTCAGGTAGGCAGGGGACAGGAGCAGCTTAATGAAAATGATTAACGCGCGCTTTTGGACGTAATCCGCGCGCGTGTGTAAATTAAAGTCCACGTCCCCGATCATTGCCCATTTGCCGGCGTTGTTTGCTGCAGTTGCGCGTCGCCGTCATCATCGCGCCCGGCACCACTCGATCAAGTGGAGTACGTGCGCATTTCAATTCTTATTTGTTGTTTCTACTAGCGCGGAGTAGAGTAGATAGCTCCTCTCCGTTATCATAAACTGATGTGGTTGATGCGCCAGCCTCTCGTGGTAGCTCCACTAGTAAAACCATGCTAATCAACCAAAACATATAATTTTCTTTTTTCGCGGACATGCTTATGCATGTATTGTAAGTTATCTGTATTTTTTTCGTGATCATGCTCATATTTTTTTAAAAAACAGAAAATTGAAAAGTGTATTGTAAAGTTATAATCTATCCATTACCCTTATTTTTGTATACCATTTATTGTCACCACAAAGAGCCACGTCACCTGAAATTCCTATCCCTACGACGCACGATCCACGGACAGCAGAACGCCTTCCAGAAATCTCCGTCAACCAAAACTCCGCCCGATCGTCCCTTCCCTTCGTCAAAACTCCGCCCGCACACTTCCCGTCCGTCGCCGGCTCATCGACGTCGCCTCCAGAGCCCCGCTCCGGCGGCCCTCCTGCCCCCGCGACGCCCCACCTCGCCTAGCCTCGGCCCGGTGCCGACCTCTCTGTCCGCTCCTCTCCCCGTCCTGCCCCCGCCCCGCGACGCCCGACCTCCCGCTGCTCCCTCCGACCACAGCGTCGCGCCTCTCGGCCTCGCGTCACCCCCACGCGGCGGCGCCGGCGCTTGCGTGGCACCCGACGTTGCCGTCCTCCGCCCGTCCTTTGTCCGATTGAAGAAGCAGGATAAAAACGCAATTTGATTTCACTCTCGGGGTCTATGATGCAAAATGCCTAAAGAGGAAAGTTTTATGATCTAGCCTTATTATATTTCGAGAAAATACAGGGTTCTGTGTGAAAAGTGCTTTGTCTTACGAATCTCTTATCTTCCCTTTTCAAGAAAAATTGCTGAAACTTTGAAAATCAATAGCAAATGGTACAAAAATCCAAAATAACAAATGAAGCCTTTTTCAAGTCCCGATGAACAGATCTATAAGTGTACTCATAATATGACAGGATTTATTAAAATGTCGAAATCAATAGTAAATCATAGAAAAATCCAAAAATAGCAAAGTGTAATCATAATATGATAGGATTTTTTCGAAATTTTGTTGTTGTTTATATTTATTCTTAATAATTATGGTTAGATTCATACATGTAGTTTTCGTGAAAAAAAATTGCTACAAAATTTTTTTGGTACGCTACTTATGCTATGTGTGTGCGATTATAATTGTATTTTACCCTATTAATTCACTAAGACCTATATGCTTACCGTAGTTTTTTATATGTTTACACAATCCTTAACAATCGATAATGTCCTCAACCTTATGCCTTACATATCATAATCAATAATACTAAATGTGTAATGTGTTACAATTTACTATCCCTTAACGAACGCTGGGTTCAACTTAGTTGCTAAAGAAAAGTGGTGGTTTCTTATGTAGGAAATGGTACCTTTTGTATTTGTGATCGGATCGGATGTTGTATTCATTCACGGCCAATTTTTTTTTTTTGGATCCCTTTGAATTTGGGGAATTGGAATCTACTTAATAAATTAAGCTATTTAGTTTGGAATTTGAGATTCTCTAACTTTTCGAGTTCACAAATAAGCCTATCTCAAATTCATAGGGTGGGAGATAGGAATTGAATTCATTAAATTAAGCATGATATGTGGTTGAGGAAGCCCATCACCATGTTATGTTTGCATTGCACTCTCCAACTCCATTTCATTGCATTGCACTCTACAACTCCAACTCTATTGCACTACAATGAATTAAATTTCAAGGATCCAAACAGGCCCTTAAGGTTTTTTGTGACCTTATATTGAAATCATGTGCTTAGCCAAATCGCGAGCAACTAGTATGTTTACAAGCTCCGGGAGGGGGTCCAACCATACAGCTGATTGTCCCGGGTCCCAACACATACCCATTCTAGACTGAATGATCGATGACAAGTAACTGGCTGAATGAACGATCCGTATCTTATCTTGTGAGCATGGAGGACAACCCTAGTCGCACCAATCGTTTCCCAAACGGTCAAAACAGTACTGCATGCCGTGTCCTTTCTCAAAATGAAAAAAAAGTAGTGCATGCAGTTTTGGCTGCCTACAACTCAGTGGTCGCTCACGTCGTTGTGTTTTTCCTCTTTGGACAGACATGCACTCATCAGCACGCTAGGAGCCTAGGAGTACTTGGCGCGTGCTGCGCGTACTTTCTTATCCCGCACTAGTGGTGTCACCTTCACCTTCAGTGACATATCTTATGTTGCAACAAGAGGTACGTGGGTCACTGCTTTATTTTCTCTACGGACTACTACAGTGCTTTTTCCATCACAAAGACAGAGCAATTTTTTGCAGTGTCACATGTTTTACATTACAACCAATACAAGGAGCTAACTAAAAACTCGATCTGCGGTGCCTAAGATAGCCCCGGGTATTCCGAGTGAAGTGACAATATTGGAAAGACAAAATGCTCAGACTCCCTGACAATGTAAATAGTTCTTGAAATAATTTTCACTTAATTATTAGGAAGATGCTATATTCGAAAAAAAAACCCGAGATTTCAGCGACTGTTTCGGGCTGTTCGATTTTCATCTAGCGGCCGATCACAGCCCGACAATCGTTCATCTTGCTCCTCTCGCCCGGTACTTGTTCATCTTCTTCTTCTCGCCGCCCTCTGTTTCCGCGGGCCCCGTCTCCAACCACCACCCCGCCGCGGCCGCTGCGAACCCTAGCGCCCGCGGCAACCACCCTCTTCCACCGCAGAGAAGACAGATCGATCTCTAGGAAAAACAACTCACAGAGGGGAGGGGAGGGGAGGGGAGGGGAGGGTGAGGAGGAGGAGGAGATGCTCGCCGGAGGCGAGGGGATAGGGTGGAGGAGCCACCGGAGAGGAAGACGACGGCGGGGATTTTCACGGCCGCCTCGAAATCAGCCGGGATTTCAGGCAACACACGGATAGGAAAAGTGTAATTATTAGTATGTTGTACTAGTCATCAAACTACATGATCAACGGCCATTAATCTGGCCACCAACCGTACGTATCCCCCTTTAGGAACCTTTCCTTCCCCTTGTGCATGATTTCAACGCAATAAACAAAATATCAGCAGAAAAATAATCCTTGACCTAGTCATGTAGATTGTAGAGGGCATCATGGAAACCTACTTAATTTCTTTGAGGGGCCACTGCAGCTTCATCTTCGTCAGGAATCAATGAGACCTATCCATGTACTACCTACATCAATATGCACAAGAAGTACTGATTCAATAGTTGGTAATAGGAACTTAGTAAGTACCAATGTGTTAGTACACATAATGCGTACTGAATCATAGATTTTGTTGAAAAGGATAATATTAGTATTTTCCCAAATATCACGAGCAGCATTTTTTTAGAAAGGACGGCAAAAGCTTTGCGCGATTTCTATTAGACGAATACATAAAAGGCAAGTGCCAGGTTTTTTTTTTTGAAACCGGGCCGTAAAAAACCATACAAATGTGGAGGGTACCCTACTCCACACCGCACACCTAGGCACCAAATCAATTCTACTCGGCGCCACTACTAGCGCCCACTCAACTCAACTTAGGGGAGACATCCCTCCACTACCACTTGTTACAACAACTAACAACCTCGGATGGAAGAAAATAAACATGACACCGCTCGGTTGGATTGGGTCATCAACACGAGCCTCCATCCACCACGGCCGGTCCGATTGGGACGTCGACACAACTCACCCAACACAACCAAACAAACCTCCTCCACCACCGACGGCACCCACACAAACACGACCGCAGAAACAACGAAACAAGTGGCCCTATCACGAGCAGCATGGATCCCGTGAAATTTATGTATATAGTTCGAGGTGTTGTTTGTTCTTGAAAAAAAAAAAACAAATATAGTGGAGAGAGACAAAGACGTGACGAATATATGGAAAAGGTGGCAGACATGAAATGGATTTGTGAACAATTCTCATAGGCTAGCTCATCTAGCCAATATTCCTGACGTTGACATGCATGCTAGCTAGCTAGAAAGCTTAAGCAACATGGCAACGCAATTGCAAAGTGGCGGTGGTCAAAGGCGCGCACCCGGCCGGCCGTGCTAGGCGCTTTTTGTTGCGAGTGCTGCACCAACCGTTTATCACAAGATCGATTATTCAGCAAAGACGCCTCCAAAATCCTTAATCAGCTCGAACTCAGCACACAAAAAAAATAAAGTTGCTTAAATCCACAAATTAAGGCTGCTTATTAATCACGCTAGAGATTTAATAGGACTTGTTAGGGGAGACCATAATATGTCTATAGGACTTGTAGAGGGCAGATCATATGTCTCTGCCAAGATACCTTTGCGTGAAGTGTTTTTCATGTACTCGTGTTACAGTGGTTTGGATTTGATGGTCTAACAATATTACACACGGTAACATTGTTTCACTTGTTTTTACCTCTACCCTCTTGGCCGGGACAAAGGAAAAATAGAGAAATTCTAGGACCACTTTAAAACACAGAATTTTTCAAAAGTCATATTGGAATTTCACATAATTAGTTTTTTTTTTTTTTTTTTTTTTTTTTACAAAACACATAGAAGACATGAAAATTCCTATGAACCTCTTTGGAACAAAGGATTGGATTCCTACAATTCTATCCTATGAAATCCTATATAATAGCTTCTTTCATAGGGATTTTGTAGGAATTCCAACTAGAGGACGAACCTCATGAAAACTTGTGTCATTCTTACTCACCGAATTCCTATGTATTTCTCGTGGACTGTTCAAACATTTAATTACAATTTTATTGTGTTTTTAAATCCATAGGATCCAAGGTATGAATGTATTTTCTTTACATGTCTAATCCTAATAAAGTATTTTTCTATGCAAGTTTTCTATGTTTAGTTTTAGAAATCCTAAAAGTACTTTTACATCGGGCATTTTAGGATTTTTTTGTTGCATTTTTTCATGTACAAGTATTTTTTCTATTTTTCGTATTTTTATTTTTTTTGCTACTCTGATTCACCTCTCTGAATTTTCAGCCCGATTTAACCTCCTATGACATGGTGCCCCATCAGAAAAACCATAATTATAATCAAATCAAGACCACCTAATAATAATATACAAAAGTAAAATGGTTTTTAAAGTTGACGGGGTAAAAAAAAACTGGTTTTGTAGTTCTGATTCCAAGAGAAAAATCTGACGACCACGGTAGATGAGAGAGCTAAATTGAACTTTTTCCTAGTAGATTGGTGTGACTGATCGAGGGTTATGGCCCAATGAATTGTAAACGGGGCCTGATGGGGTTACCTGATGCTGCCCGTTCTAGCTAGCTAGTACAGTTGCAGCATCTTCTAGCCTTGGTGTGTGGTGACTAGCTAGGTTTAGGTAGCCGAGTTTGTCGTGGTTACTATTCATTGCAAACTCCATTCTCGCAATGCGCGAATCATGATGCGCGTGTCGAGATCAGCAGCAGGTCGACTGGTCGAGGAGAGAATTGACGCATCAGTGCCTGCCTGCCCGGCCGCCCAACACTCATGCATCATGACAACTCCACTCCCACTGCCTGATACTGCTCACGAGAACAAATGTGTGGCAAAAAAATATGAACCGGTTTGGTAGATCAATTCTAAGAGGTGGTCGGAAGAATGATGTTGTAATTTTAATCATTTGCTAATAACATTAGTATATTTAACTGTTTCAGGAAAAAAAATACTATATATCTTGTAATTTCTAGTGACTGAGAGACGACGTACTACTTGTGGAGGAGCGAATCAGAGATTAGTGATCCAGATCCGAAGAGACGTACGAACAACTAACTGATCCTGATCAACCCTTCATAGGATACTACCGGCCTGACATCGCGGCGTGGGCTCATGCATGGAGCATGCATATTGTCAGTCACATTGACACGACTTCGCGCCGTGCCTAGTAGTGGCTAGTACGGAGTAGTACTAGTATATTGTCCAGGGTGTACCTCCACCATGGACGTAGTACAGCTGTGCCGCCGGTACGGCCGGCCGGCCGGCCGGCGACATGCATAGTATGCAGCTGGGGACCGCCGGCCCGGCAGCTTGTACTCCGTACGAGAGGATCATCGGATCCGAGAGGGGTGTGGTGCGGCAGCGCGGCGCTCGCCGACCAGGATCAGACGACGACGGCGACGCCCGTGCATCCCTCGGCGCGCATCCCGTGCCGGCGTCGACCTCCCACGCACGCACGCGCACCGGCACCACCACCAGCACCGTGCTCGGCATCGGCGGCAGAACACCGCAGCAGGCCTTGTGCCTCGATCGCATCTCGCACCTGTCACTGTCTGCTCGCCTCTCGTACGTTCGTTCAACCATCGCAACACGGATCGGAACTGCGGAACATGAACCGCGCGCGCAGCGTAGCCCGCCGCAGCACGGCAGGCAGCAGAGCCTGCCTCTGCCTGCGTGCACGTGCGCGCTACAATCACTTGTTGGCTGGCTGCCCTGGCTCCTCCCCTCCGGCAGTCACTGAACCGAACGCTGAATGCTAGCAAGTCCATTCATCATCAGGTCTTCCGTGCCCGTGCAATGCAAATGCAAATGCAGCGGTGAACACGACCGGAACCGCGCACTCCTATACTGTACAAGTCACTGCACGTACCCACTGTTGTGTTCACTCCACGGGAACCAACCCGTCAATTAATTCCCGTAAACTACCACGGCGCCGCCGTAATAAACTACTGCAGATGATCCCAACAGCAGTAAAACCCATGTAACAGTAGTCCGTAATTACCGTGCTGGTACTGGTGGTCCGGTCGTCGTCCCCTCGCGCCACCGCTCACCGGGTCAACGCCACGAACCCACGCCTCTCCTGCCCTCCCGCCCACGCCCACTCGCGCCGGCTATATAAAACGTCTCCAGTCTCCGTCCCCTGCTGCCAACTGCCCAGTGCCGACTGCCGAGTGCTCTCCACGCCCGCCCGCAAGACGGACGGACCGGCGACGGAGATGGAGGAGGCGGCGACGAGGGTGGTGGACCCGGCGGCGGGTCTGGACGTGGACAAGCTCACGTACGAGATCTTCTCCATCCTCGAGAGCAAGTTCCTGTTCGGCTACGACGACCCCAAGCTCTTCGCGGGGGCCTCGCCGTCACCGGGGTCAGCTGATGATGTCGTCGCCGTGGCGACGTCGTCGGGGAAGGCGACGCCGACCAGGCCCGCCGCGGCGGGGACGAAGGCCAAGGTCTGCATACTGTCCATCGACGGCGATGGGCGCGCCGCCGACGGGCTGCTGGCCGCCGCGGCGCTGGTGAGGCTGGAGGCGTCGCTGCGGCGGCGCACGGGGACGATGGCGCTAGGCTGGCCGACTTCTTCGACGTGGCTGCGGGGTCTGGCGCTGGGGGCGTCCTGGCGGCCATGCTCGTCGCAAGGGGCGCCGACGGACGCCCGCGCTTCTCCGCGGACGACGCGCTCGCGTTCCTCCTGCGCAGCCTCCGCCGTGGCGGCGGCGGTGGCTGTTCCTGGTCGTCCGACGCCCAGGCGGGCCTCGGCGGTTTGCGCTCGCTGTTCCAGTTCCGTCGCCCGGTCGGCGGCGGCGCGTCGGCGTTCCGGAAGGTGTTCGGCGACCTGACGCTGCGTGACACGGTGCGACCCGTGCTGGTCCCCTGCTACGACCTGTCGACGGCGGCGCCGTTCCTCTTCTCGCGCGCGGACGCCGTGGAGACTCGGGCCTACGACTTCCGTCTCCGCGACGTGTGCGCCGCCACGTGCGCGGGTTCGGCGGTGGTGGAGGCGCGGTCCTGTGATGGGTCGACGCGCATCGCCGCGGTCGGCGGCGGCGTCGCGCTGGGTAACCCCACGGCGGCTGCCATCACGCACGTGCTCAACAACCGGCGCGATTTCCCGCTCGTCGCTGGCGTCGAGGACCTCCTCGTCGTCTCCATCGGCAGCGGTGACGGCGAGGCGAGGAGCGGGAGCGTGGCGCGGCCTCCACGTCCCAGATCGTCAGGATCGCCGCCGGGGCGTCGCTGACATGGTGGATCAGGCCGTCGCCATGGCGTTCGGACATAATAGGACAACCAACTACATCCGCATACAGGTCAGTCCCATACCAGTGCGTTGTGTTGTCGCTGTCCTCTACTTTCACTGTGCTGACCATTTGCATGCAATGCAGGCGACAGGGACGCCGCGAGGAGCGAGCCGTGGCGCCGGGGCAGCGGCGGCGGAGGAGATGCTGGCGCAGAGGAACGTGGAGTCGGTGCTCTTCTGCGGGAAGAAGGTGGCGGAGCAGACCAACGCGGAGAAGCTCGAGCGGTTCGCGCACGAGCTGGTCAAGGAGCGGGACCGGCGCAGGGTGGCCACCGCGAGCCCGAGCCCGGCCGCCGTGGCCCCGGCGGCACTCGGCAAGCACCACCAGCCGTCGTCGTACTCGAGCCTCGTCAGCCACACGCTCGCGAGCATTATGTAGGTTGTAGGCCTAGCCGCCTAGGCCGGCCAGCAGGCAACGGAATGGGCCCAACTGAGACCAGGTGTTTAGCCCTGCTGTGATGCTGCCTGCTACAGTGCTACTAGTGCTGCTGCGACGACTAGCTGTGTTCGGTTCCTGTCCTGCCTGCGCCATGTCGATTCTCGATCAGTTTTGTATGTAAAACTGCAAGACATGTTCTGTAGTGTAATGTAATCCTTATCGTCCTCAGCTCAGCTGTAGGAGTACTCCGTATGTATGTATGTATGTATCTTGTCTTGAGAAAGAAATGCTCGCGCTCAGCTTGTGAGTTTGAGCAGAGCTCTGAGCCTGTGACTCACTGAACGAGCTAGCCTGGATCAGTGGATCATATCTGGAAAATAATACAGGCCAAGTAGCTGGTAATCTGATAGGGGGGTTGTCTTTAGCTTCAAGGCAGGTAAATATTGCAATCATAGCTGATGCCAAGTATAATTGTACTTAACTAACGAAGTAGTAGTACTATATGAAAGCAACTCTTGTGTTCAGTTCAGTTGTTCACAGAAACCTGGAACATAGTACCCCGGCCATATAGGAGGAGATATAGTATGGACCTTTTCGATGCCTGTGGTTTCTCATCATCAGACATGTTGTTACAGGACTCGTACGCGTGAATGTGCCTGCCGTTTTGGAACTCGGAACCAGTGGGAATGATGCCACTGCTTCCACTTCCACTGTTCCAGCCTTCAGAATTCAGAGTCACTGTTCCGATCCGGTAGCTTTGCTTCGCTTCGCTGCTCTGCTCGGGGTTCACACCTCCTGTTCCGAGTCCCAAGTGCTGCTGCAGAGCAGAAAACACACATGCATAATTTTAGCAGAGACCAGGTGGAACAGGTTGCAGTGACATTTGGTTTGCAGTGGAAAGCATTTGGTTCGTGTTGTGCTCACATTGTGCGTTAGTAATTAACGTTGCAGGTGAAGAGGAGTCGATCGGAAGACCAGTGTCGAGTTTAGAGCTTGGGTAATTAAACTACTGCACCACTAAGCGTGAAGCGAAAAAGTCCAAGATCACGTGTAGCTGAGCACCAAAGACGGTCAGGTCCCGCCCGGGGCAGACATCATGGAGGGCAGCAGTGTACTACACTAGTACGTGGCCGGGTTCAGCTCGATCTGCTGCAGCTAGCTAGCTAGAGTAGAGTACGTAGTATAATGCATTGTTTAACAAGAATCCTAAGGCGATGGTGGTGCTCTGCATGCTCGATCTCATCTAACGGAATAAGTGGAGCCCCCCTTAGCTTCACACGACGTGAGCACGGCGAAGCCGCTACGTGGAGGCCGGCGTCAACACGCGCTGAGTGATCGATCTGGCTAGCTGGGGATCGCCTATTCACGCGTCGGTGCTTGCAATTTTGCAATTTTTTTTTTTTTGGTTCATATACAATTCCATTAGATGCTACTAGTGGTGTTTTTTAAGTGAAGGCTAATTAAGTTACAGTGGTTAGTGCTTTTAATTTGGAGCATGCTGCAAGGTTTACTAGATTATTATACTCGACCTAATAAGTAATAAGTAGCTAGTACATGCTAGCCCATCTTTATTTATTTAAGAGAATCAATAATGTAATAAGCTCTCAATGTAGTTTCTCTTTATTTGGGCAGCGTATGCTATGAGAATTTAACTCCCATGAGAACTATGAGAACTCCAAAATAGATCACAGAATCCTCATCAGATGGCTATAAGAAGAGGTGGGTTAATTTAGCACTTAGACCCTTCCACTCATCCCATCTAATTACAGTTTTTTGCAAATCACCCCGTAATACCCGAGCCCCACCCAAATCCCGGAGCCGAACCGTTTCCTGTGCGTCGCGTCCGCGTCGCTTCCTATGCCAGGCACGCCGCCGCAAAAACCAGACTGCCGCCGCCAGGGACTCGATCGGACGTGCCCGTACTGGACACCACCGCCAGGGACAACGCCACCTTCATTGATTCTGTCTCCATTGACGCGATCGACGCCGGAGTACGTAGGAGCCTACCTTGAACATCCAAGCACACAACGGCCTGAATCTTCTCCTAGTAAAGATGTAAGTTACAACGACCTGAATTTTCTTGTTCATAGTACCATCCAGACAGTTCCGAGAACTGGATCCTTCCTTCAGCACGCGAGCATGACTTTGGGGGTGTTGCGTTGCTTTTATGAAAATGTGTCCACGTACATTGCATATCTGACATTCATGCATCCATGGATTTGTTTTTTAGTATGTGCGTTGTTCTTCATAGACGCACCGTATGCGACGCACAGGAAGCGGCTCGGCTCGAGGATTAGGGTGGGGCTCGGGGATTAGGGGGAGATTTGCAAAAAACTGTGATTAGATGGGATGAGTGGGAGGGTTTAAGTGCTAAATTAACCCACCTCTTTCTATAGCCATCGGATGAGGATCCTGTGATCTATTTTGGAGTTCTCATAGTTCTCATAGGAGTTGAGTTCTCATAGCATACGTTGCCTTTTATTTGTCACTTTTTTTGGTGGTATAGTAGCCTAGTGGGTGTGGGAGCTTGTTGTACCGATGCTATTGCGCCATGTTAGTGTTAGATTAAGTATAACCCATGGTAACAAAAAAAGGTTGGACCTACATCTCGTCCTCCTTTTGGACGTTGGCTGAAGGTGGTCAAGCAGCAACACTGAAGCTCATCATGTAAAAACCTCGCACCGAACCAAACCATCCTACTGCTAGGTTAATAGGCAAAGCATCATCACTTCACGAGAGTACAACTTACTGTGGTGCATGCAAAAGGAGGGCCGGCCGGTAGCATATCTAGCAGGTGTAGCCTCCTTGTTGGCAGTAACAACCACTTAATTAACTACCGGTCCACCACGACTACCGCTCACTCTCATCAGTACAGACAGCGCCTGCGGCAGGGGAGAATAGAAAAATTAGCACATCATCACTCACCTTTATTACCCGGCCAGAGTTAATTATGCTGCTCGCATGCTATCTATGCTACGGCAGCAGCAAGACAAGAGATTACGGCCGGGCAGCAGCAAAACCAGGAATCATTCACCAGGTGGCGCGACCTCCGCATCACCGTCGTCCATGTCAGGGCCCGCTCGGTGCGGCGACGCTCCGACGAGATCTACCAACTACGGGGAGGAAGAGGAGGAGGAACGAGAAAGTAACCCGGCAGAGGACCGGTTGAATTGAATTGAGTTTAGAATGTATGATAACTTGGTTACAGACTCCGACCCGGACAACGCTACTTAAGCTTGGTGCCGTTTGCAGCTTGGCACGCCGAGCACGCCCACTCTGGGCCGGCGAGGCGAACATTGGGCTTCTTGGGGACGCCTTTCCTTCCTGGGCCTTGGAGCAGCTTGGGGATCACCAGGGTGGGGTGAGGGATCCCGACACCCCCCTCCTTGAGACACGGCATGACCCCATGCCGGGGCAGATGGAAACTGCTGTTTGAGTGCCACCAAATCTTCCCAGGTTGCAAGTTCTTCCGGTATACCAGACCATTTGATGAGAGCTTGGGAGATGGAAGCACTACCGCGATTATGAATGCGACGCTGCAGAACAGCTTCGGGCACCAGGAACTCAACATCATCAGGAAGAGCAGGGGAAACCACAGCAGTAGCAGGAGGTGCCGGTTTGAGCAAGGAAACATGGAATACCGGGTGAATGGATGAGGATGTTGGTAACTGAAGCTTTTACGCCACTGAACCAATCTTCTCGATTATCTTGTACGGCCCAAAGTATTTGAAGCATAGCTTCTGATGCGACCTCGGGGCGATGGAAGACTGCACATAAGGTTGTAACCGTAAGAACACAGAGTCACCCACGTTGAACACGCGCTCAGATCGGTTCTTGTCTGCCTGCGACTTGATCCGTTGCTGTGCCCGCAAGAGATGTTGGCGGATGGAAATAGCCATGGTTCGGCGCTCAGACAACATGATCTCCACATCCTGGACTGGCGAGGCAGCTTCCTCAAACAATCCAAAGTATCTTGGGGGGTGGCCATAGAGCACCTCAAAGGGGGAACGGCCCAAGGAAGAGTGGTGAGCTGTGTTGTACCAGTACTCTGCGAGCGTGAGCCATTTGAGCCATTTAGTGGGGCAGGAGTGGATGAAACAACGGAGATATGTCTCGAGGCATTGGTTGACTCGCTCCGTTTGGCCATCGGTCTCAGGATGGTATGCACTGCTCAGGCACAGATCAACCTTGGTGAGGCGAAATAGTTCCTGCCAAAACAGGCTAGTGAAGACTGGATCCCGGTCTGATACAATTTTCTGTGGATACCCATGATGGCGGAAGATGTGATCCATGAAGGCTTGAGCAACTGACTTGGCAGAATAAGGATGGCGTAAAGGCACGAAATGAGCATATTTGCTGAAACGATCGACGACCACCATGATACAGTTTGCTGATCCAGAAGTTGGGAGACCATCAATGAAGTCCATGCTCAACTGTTGCTAGGATTCAGTTGGTACTGGAAGTGGAGAAAGCAGCCCAGGGTATCTCGACCGATCAGGTTTAGCTTGGTGACAAACAATACAGTTGGAAACGAATGTCTTGACATCGGCTTTCATGCCCTTCCAAGAGAACAGCTGCTTGATTCGACAATAAGTCACTGGAAATCCACTGTGCCCACCCAAAGCACTAGCATGCAGGGCTGAAAGAATTTTCTGCTTCATTGAAACATCAGAACCCAACCATATGCGACCCTTGTGCCTGAGAATACCATCAGAGAGACTGTAAGATGGGTGAGCCTGGGGGTCGAGCGCCAGTTCCTGTAAGAGCTTGACAGAGAATGGGTCTGCTTGGTAACTGTTGACAACCAGCGCCAACCAAGCTGGTGTTATAGAAGAGACTGCCTGAAGCTAAGACACTGGAGAAGGGTGGCGGGAGAGAGCATCAGCAACTTGATTCGTACAGCCAGGCTTGTAGACAACTCTATACTGAAGCCCGGCAAGCTTGGTAAACATTTTGAGCTGCCACGGAGTGTGTAAACGCTGATCAGTGATGTGTGTCAAGCTGCGCTGATCCGTGTGGATGACAAACTCTGAATGCTGCAGGTAGGCGCGCCACTGCTCCACTGCAACGAGTATGGCAAAGTACTCCTTATCATACGTAGATAGGCCTCGAGTGCGAGGGCCCAGGTCCTTGCTGACGAAAGCCAGAGGATGTCCATCTTGTAGGAGGACAGCACCAACACCTGAGTCACTTGCATCTGTCTGCAGATGGAAAGGCTTGCTGAAGTTTGGTAAGGCCAGGATGGGGCTGAGATTAGAGCGGACTGTAACGCAGAGAATGCTGTTGTATGAGAAGAAGTCCAGACAAACATAGTGCCTTTCTTGAGAAGGTCATTGAGAGGTCTGGCCATGATAGCGAAGTTATGGACAAATTTCCTGTAATAGCCGGCCAAGCCAAGGAAACTCCGGAGCTGCTTGATGTCAGTAGGTTCTGGCCACATGGCAATGGCCTCAATCTTCGAGGGGTCAGTCCCAACACCCTTGGCACTAACCACATGGCCCAAGTATGAGATAGATTCTTGTGCAAAGCGACACTTGCTCAATTTTATTAACCAGTGATCCTTGGCCAACAGTTCAAACACCAAACGAAGATCGACAAGATGTTGTTCCAGAGTAGGGCTGTAAACCAGTATGTCATCGAAAAATACAATGATGACACAGATACGCAACAGCGGCCAGAGTTGCATTCATTGCTCCTTGGAAAGTGTTTGGTGCCCGGTGAGACCGAATGACATGACTTTGTATTCAAACCGCCCCGGTGAGTTTGGAATCTTTGTCTTATACTCTTCGCCAGGAGCCAACCTAATTTGATTGAAACCAGCGCGCAAGTCCAAGCAAGAGAACCATTTTGCATTTGAAAGCTCATCCAACAACTCGTCCACAACAGGGATTGGAAATTTGCTCTTCGTTGTCAAGGCATTGAGCATTCTATAGTCGACCACCATCCTCCAGGAATGATCCTTTTTCTTAACTAGCAAAGACTGATTTGGAATAGGGACTGGTGCTTGGTTGTATCATGTCATTCTTGAGCGGCTCGCCACTTGTTCTTCAATCTCGATTTCAACTTTGGAGAGTAGCGGTATTGTCGAATGGATACCGGCTGGGCCCCTGGTAGCAATGGAATAGTGTGATCACAGCTACGGCGAGGGGGCAAGCTGGAAGGTTCCTCAAACAATGAGCTGAATTCAGTTAGCAGGGCCTGAATCGCGGGTAAAAACAGAGGGCGAGAAGATGAAGCCGAGTCGAGGTAATCTTTGCACAAGTGGAATGGCGAAACAATATCTCCAGATGTGTTGCTGGTGAGGAGCAGACTTGCATTGCCATAAGGGATCAACATCCATTTAGCCTTCCAATCAACTTTCATTGGTGAAAATGCCTCCAACCAATCCATTCCAAGGATGATATCATAGGTGCCCAAGGGAATGATGCGGAAGGTGGAGTGGAAACTGTGACCGAGAACCGACCATTCAGTGTTCGGCAACTCAGACTGACAAGTTAGAATACTGCCATCAGCAACTTTAACCCCCATAGGTGCTGCAAGAAGACGAACTCCGGGCAACTCATTAGCAATAGCTGCATTCAGGAACGAATGACTGCTCCCAGAGTCCACTAGTATAGATACTGCTCGACCAGCAATTAGGCCATCCAACATCATAGTCTGAGGAGCTGTAGGACTAGAGAGAACTGCTACCGACATATCAAAGAACAACTGTGTTGGCGGTTCCTCTGGTTCAGGTTCAGGCTCCTCAACGGGCAGACCAAAATCATCTTGACAAATGGACCATACCTCCTCGAGAGCGTGTAACTGAGGATTGGTCGAGCAGCGATGACCAGAGACCCACTTCTCGCCGCAGCGGATGCAGAGACCACGAGCGCGACGGAAATCCTTGAGGGCAGCAAACTTGTCAGGTACCGCTCGCGGAACAATGGTCTTGTCATCAACAACAGTCTTGTCAGCCTTGACGTGCCGGCGGGGACGGCAGAGACGACGAACCCCGACTTTGAGGATATCGAGAGGAGAAGGATCCCTCAGGATGCCTGAATTCCTTGCGCCAGTATGACTCGCCCGCCTCCTCCTGCAACAATGCAAGCGTATAGGCAGCATCTAGAGTTGTGGGGCGGGCAACCATCAAAATAGCTCGAATGTCATCACGAAGACCATCCACAAATCTCTGGATAAAGGATAGGACATCGGGGTTTGGGTTGTAGGCTTTGAGCTGGTCTACAAGTTCGGTGAATCGGTCAACATAATCTGAAACTGTGGATGTCATTCGGATGTGAAACATTTTGCGGATTAGGAGTTCATGCTGGTCGCGGCTAAAGCGTTCATGGATCATGGAACGTAACGTAGGCGATCAAGAGAAGCTAGTCGGGGCTCAGTGATTGGAGCCAACGTTTGGCGTAACCGTGAAATGCATAGTGGCAACGCGAATCCACATGTATGGCTCAACAAAGTGTACATGTCGAAATAGTTTTTGGCACGCGTGATCCGAATCTGGCGTCTTTCGCCATCGAATTTTGGAAAATCAAGCTTAGGGAGTCGGCCAAGGTGTTGATTGTGTTGAGGGGAATATGGAATCAGAGGGAACTGGGTAGCTATGATAGGGATGCTGTTGTGGGAAATTGGTGTTGAGAACTGGTGGCTGGTGTATGTTGGGATGAATTGGGTTGTATGGTGAAGCTTGTGGGTTGGGTTGGGTGATGGGGAAAGCTGATGGCGCTAGCTGTGTAGTGGGATCGGTGGGATATCTAGGAACAGGAATCGGATTCAAGCGAGGTGGATGAGGGGAAGGGAATTGGATCATACCCGACCGAAGGGGGCTATGGTCGTTACCGACCCATACCCCTCAGACGCAGCGTGCCGTTGGGCGGTTCGGCAGTCGATCCGGCGGCGATGTGCGCGGGCGGTCGAGGGCCGAGTAGGGGCGCGTCAGGTCCCGATGTGAGAGCCGGAGGCGGCTCCTGTGCTTGGCTGCGGTCGGAGAAGGAGCGATCCCGGCATGAGAACGGCGGCATCGTGGAACACGGGCGACGCGAAGTCCCTGCGAGGATGGGGCCACGCGTCGCGACGGATGTGTCGAAGAGTGTTACCTCGACCCACGGCCGCCATTCGTCGAACAGCTTTGAACGCGCCCTCGCTTCGAGAGGCGTCGGCCACGCTTCGTCGCGGATCTCGGAGAGGCGGCTCAACTCGAGGTCGCCGACCTTTGGTCTCGAAAAGTGTTCCCACGCCGCCGACGCCGAGGGCCCGGTGGTGGTTGGCCCGGCGGAGATCGCATGGGCCGCCGAGTACTCTTCCGTGGAGCGGACGCGGCGCGGTGCATCGGGAAGCACCGCGAGCTCCACCGCGGAAATCCGGCCCGGAAGCAGCGAAAAAAGCGACCGCGACGCCTTCCAGCGCGGTGATGCGGCGGTCCGCGCCGCCGGGGACCTCGCTCTCCGGGGCGGCGACGCGGTCCGTGACGCCCTTGAGGGCGGAGGAAGGGGCCTCTGTGGGCAGGAGGCGGCGCCCGTCGAATCGGGCCGAAAGCACTGGCGCGCCGAGACTCGCCGACGAGCAGGAGCCGTCCCACTTGACTCCATCGTGTCGAAGCGGGCGGAAGACCTCCTCGAACTTTTGTCGAGCATGGTTGGATGTTCGGCCCATGGCTCCCTGGGCGCCTTGGCTTGCCGAAAGTGAAGTGGGGGTGGGGAAGGGAGGGCTCCAGCTGGGGACTAGACCGAGAGCTGATACCACTGCAGGGCCCCCGCATTGCGGCGGCGCTCCGACGAGATCTACCAACTACGGGGAGGAAGAGGAGGAGGAACGAGAAAGTAACCCGGCAGAGGACCGGTTGAATTGAATTGAGTTTAGAATGTATGATAGCTTGGTTACAGACTCCGACCCGGACAACGCTACTTAAGCTTGGTGCCGTTTGCAGCTTGGCACGCCGAGCACGCCCACTCTGGGCCGGCGAGGCGAACATTGGGCTTCTTGGGACGCCTTTCCTTCCTGGGCCTTGGAGCAGCTTGGGGATCACCAAGGTGAGGGATGCTGACAGTCCACTCTTGCTTGGCTGCCTGCAATGTCGTCCGTCCCGGCCTCCCGGCCCGGCCGGCTGCTTTGGATTCCATGCCTGCACAGGTATTTATGCGCAGAGGCCACACGTGTAACTTTTACTGTCTCTGCAACAAGTGCATGCTAGAGTCGCTTGTGTATACACACATGCAAGTAGAGTAGCCGAGAATCTCGCACGCACGCAGCACGCACGCAGCCGGGAGCTCGAACGATCTCATCTCATCTTCCCATACTTGTAGCTAGCTAGTCGCCTAGTCTAGTCGATGAGACACCTTTGCAAAGCATGCATCTCGATCGTGCATAGGAAAGGCTCTTTCTTTGTTTGGTTCTTGGCAAGGTGTGCGATCGATCGAGCTAGAGTTGGTTGAGCAGTTGCCCGTTTGGCCTTTCACTGCTGGTATTGTTTTAGTTTACCGTAGATGTCAGGGATTGTTTAGGGATCTAGGATCTTTCATCACATGTTCACTGCAGTAGGCTTCTAGAGCTCTAGTTTTTTTCTAATAACCTCACTGCAGCTTTACCATTTTTCTTATTAGTTATTAGCCACTGGGTTTGAATATGAATATAGAGACAAGTTAGCAGACCTGTAGTGTTTGTCCAGGGAATCCCTGCGTTGCTCTGAAAAAAATTAACGCTATAAAACTCTTACGAACTGTTTACTTCTGGCTCTTTCGTTGTCCTCCTCTCCTCCACCTTGTGTGTTGACACGGTGAGTATTCAATCAGGCATGCTCCCTCTCTCCTAAATTATCTGTCGCTTTTTGATTTATATACCGTAAGTAACTCGATTTGTAGAAAATACGTGTAATATTTTTTTATTTCTAATAAATTTATTTAAAAAGTTAGATTCAAAATCTTTCTAATGATACTAATTATATATGTACCATATATATAAATCATCCTTTATCTAAAAAATGTATCATATATAAATATTAATATTTTTAATATATATTTTTTTCAAAGTAGTTGATCAAAAAGTGAAATGACAGATATTTTTGGACGGAGGGGAGTATGTTGTTCTTATAGTCTTTACAGCAGGTTACATATTGAGTCGTCAGACATAATATTAATATAAAAGCGCCTGTCAGCATTTATTTATATTTAGTTAATATATCAAAGAAAATCTTGATCTGCCATTATAATACGGTTAGTTGAAGGAGATTTTTCTTGAATACGAAATACCGAAACCGATACGTACGTATGATCCTACTAACTACCCAGCATAAATTGGCCGGTGTGCTCCAACAAACACAAACAAGAAAATGAAATGCTTCCCGCATGGCATCCGGTATTGATTTGCCGCATCAATTGCGTAGAAAATGACCGCTTACTTGACACATATGATTAGATTGACGGACATGAGACATCTAACATCTCCTGTGTGACTGCTCCAGCGCAACGTGTAACAAATTAAACTTCGATTAATTAAGGCCCCTGTTAATGGCTTATTGTGGCTTCGGCCGGATTTTCCACCGTAGCACACTAGCGCTACTGTAGAAGAAGCTAGTGAAGCCACCCCAAACTAGCTTCATCAGTCTCCTCCTTGCTGATTTTTTTTAGCTGGATAAAGAAGGAGGTCGATGCTACAGTGTTTCCACAGGAGAAGCTAGCTGGTGTGAAGACTGAAGAGAGCCGAAGTTCTTCACAGACAGGAAGCTTTCAGAAGAATTGGTGCCCACGTGTGAAGAACCATCAGTGAGCCTGCAAGAAGAGCACGAGCAACGCGAGTCGTTGTGACTGTGCTGGAATCTGACCTGCACTAATTGAGGTTCATATACTTGATCGATCGAAAGGAGTAATGTGTGGCTGATACTTCAGCGTTATAAGTAACTGAAAAGCTCATCACTGACACTGCCCCAGCTATAACCTTATTATAAGAAACATATTAATCTTTGGTAAAATATGCTAAAAATTGGTCCTGCCTTGTGAAATGAACATGTGCACCTAAACTCTAACGATTTTTGTTGGTCACAAACAGGGTTCTTGCTATTTAGAGAAACCATACTCAACTAGGAAAACATCAGGTTTTTTTTTTTTTTTTTTGAGATTGGGAAAACATCATGTGGTGTTAATACTGAAGAAAATATGGGCCGGAAAGTCCTGAAGGCCCAGTTTGTTCGGCCTTCAATATGGGCTTCTGAAAGGCCACATCCTCACTTTTACCCTGAAAACTCAGTCGATTTTGGTCCCTCAACTCCAAAACCGAAAAAATACGAAAGCAGGCCGCGGCGGCGGTTTTTCTTGGGCTTGTGTTTCGTTTTTCTTTTTTTTTATTTAAGAATCAAAAACGAAATCGAAGAAAAAATTCATAAAATAAAAACCCACTCACGCCGCCGTATATACCGTCGCTCCTCTCCAATTTTCCTCCACACCGCGTTCCGTTCCGTAACGCATTCGGCCATTCCTTCCTTCCCCAATCTCGCAGCGATTTGGCCCGACGAGGTCGCCTTCCCGCTGTGCCCGAGCCGAGCCCGACGCCGCGCCGCCCTTCCCCTGCGATAGAGGCGGAGGAGAATCCCAAATTCTCCACCCCCATGGCAACGCGCGCGCCGCCGCAGTCTTCTTCGACCGGATCCGTGACGGTGACGATCGACCCGACCCCCTCGTCGTCCTCCTCCACCTCAGCCCCACCCCCGGCGGCCGCGTCGGCGCCGGCGCCGGCCCCCGAGTCGGTGGTGCTGCGCCTGAAGCGGCGGGCCAAGAAGAAGGTGTCGTGGAAGGAGGGAACGGTCGACAACGAGGGCCTCGGCCGCAAGAGCTCGAAGAAGTGCTGCATATTTCACAAGGAGGTCCCCTTCGACGAGGACTGCAGCGACGATGAGGCCCCCGGCGGCGGCGGTGGCGGCCATCGGTGCCCTCGCCCTCATGGTGACGCCGGCGAGGGGACCAGCGGTGGTGGCGGTGGGTGCTCGTCGTCTTCCCACGACCATGGCCATGGCCATGGCCACCACTGATCTCCGTGCGGGTTGTTGGACCCTTGTCGATCTCTTTAGGTATTGGGCGACAATCGATGCTTATGTTTAATCTGGCCTGATGTAATTAGTTGAGTGAAAAGTTATATGGTTGGAAGAGACGTGTTTTTATTGTCGGTACAATTGTTGTATTGGTGCTTGATGAGCAAACACGGCAATCTTTTGCTGAATTGAAAGTTGATACCTATGTTTTTGCTTAATATGGTTTTGAAGCCTGGTTATTAATTTTGCCTGCTATTGTGCAAACAATTATTGCAATAGAATGGAGATTCAAAACTTCTTTAGTTTCTGATCCTAGTTTCTTATCGTTGTAAGCTGTTTATGCATATTTGACACTCTTGTGTTATTTTGTAATTTATGCAGTTTTCAAACTTCATTGTTGAATTTTAGACTTGTTATAGTACTTAGCACCTGTATACCAGACTGGGAAGGCAAATTTTACTATTTTTACTATTGTTTACCGAATTGCTCATAGGATTTTACTGAATTGCATGTAAGAATTTTGGTGTGGCATACCCTTAGGCAAAACCCTGGTTCTGTCACTGCCTTCCATGCCCAGTGTGGTCCCTTTCCCATACCAGCGAGACCGACCCACACTGGCAGAAGAGATGCTGTGTCCCCCATGCAGCAACAACATGGTATGGCTGACTGAAACTCCCTGTATTCTGGATTATTTATATTTAGGGTAGAATTATTGTTCAATAAGACACAGCAAGGTCCGAGGCACAACTGCGCAGGTTACTCTCATACAAGTATTTGATATAGCAACTAATTAATTTGGAACATTACATTGGATGGCTATGGTATATTTCTATTTTTTTTGGGTCCAGTCACATTTAGTTGGTCAGCAACAGTACTATTTATACTTAGAATTGTCAATTTTCCCTTGTAATATTAACAGACTAAGTCAACTTTGCTTGCAAAGCTTTGTTGATTCAGTACCTTTATAATTATTCTCACGACTTGGCAGAGGAATGATTGCACAAATCTTGCAAAATGGAGGGCAATTTTGTTCATCCATGACCAACTACTTCTCACAGTTACAACCTATGTCATCCTTCGTCCTCGAACATCCCTAGACTCCTATGGTGTGATTTCCATGCCATGGCTGGTGTAATACCCATGGGAGAATGGTGTATGTTGTAGCCATGAGAAGTAGTTGCCATTCAGTCAGTCAATCAGAGGTTTAGCAACACCTCTTTTGTCTTTTCACACCTACCTGCTGAGGAGCCTGCAGTTTCCCTCCCCTATTGTTTGTACAATCATACTATTCCATAGTTATGTCACAGATGCAGAATTTTGAATTCTAAACTAAAGCTCCCGGAAAAAAACCCCCTAGCATTCCAAAGTTTAGTAATGATGCCACAGATTCAGGATTTTTACACAGTGATCTGATGAGGAGAATAATGAGGTTGCCCTCTGCTCTTCTTCCTCTGTGCATGTCGACCTTATAATAGTTAATTGTCCTATAGTCCTTTGTGTTTGTTGTAGTTCTTTCTTGTATGCAAATTAATTGCCCCAGACAACGGATTCACCCTGATTTGTGAATTACCGTTTAAAAAAAAATGTTTCATATGCTTACTATCTGGACTTAGTAGCTTTATTAGTTTCAGCATTTCATCTGAAGTACTTCCGTTACTGTGTTGAAGTGCCAATGCTCCCAGCAGTTGGCCCTGCCCCCTTTATATACGGGTACAAAAATGCTTAGAAACATATTTGATAAAATTCTTGGAAGCCCTTTGTACTGGCCTTTTAAGGAAGCCCTTTGTACTGGACCTCAAACTAAAACATTCAGAAACTTCGAGCAATCAAAAAGGACCAACTAGCCCTATTACATCGCAGCTGCTGTGTTTGTAGAAAGCAGGTTAATCATCTCTTCAGCGACTGGTTTCAGCTTCGGCAAGGAGCGGCCGCCATGTCTTGGATAGGATCAGTGTCTTGTAAACGAGCTTCACCGGCGAGGACAGCACTCTCCTGTTGAACACCATATCATTGCGGGTCTTCCAGATCGCCCAGAATGCACCTTTGGAAACCGCCTTCTTTATCATGGCTCTGCATTCTTTTCAGAAGAGGTCTTGAAATCAATACACAGCTCAGTATTCAGCCCCTTGCCAAGAATCTCCTGTGAGTTGCAGTTTTGGGTTAGGCCTTCTCACCAGACACCTCTAGATTCCTTAACTGCTTATCACCTATTGCATCAGGTATGAGAGCCTCCAAAGACACAGAGAAATCCACAATGTCCTGTAGGGTATCATTCCCAGACTGAGTCTGTTGGCCACCTGAATTATCCACCTTTGCAGTACTAGCTAGCCCATTTGTCAGATTAGGCCTTGTACCCATCTGGCAGTCATGAACAGGCTCAGCTTCAGGGTGCATAGCAGTTTATCACCTCAGGCATTTCAGCTGTGGTGGAGGAAGCAAAAATGGATCCTGAAACTTTTCAAATGCTTGAATCTGTCTGGGTAAGGGCTGTGGGTATACCAAGGATTGCCAGATCTGAATTTGCTATCTTGGAACTGGCTAGACTTGTTGGAGATCCTGAGGAAGTTCATCTGCCCTCACTTCAATGGAAATCTTTGTGGGTAAAAGTGGCTTGCAAGAATCCCAGCCAGATTGGGGGTTGGGGGTACCTCTGAGACTGAGGTCCAACAATCCAAAAAAAAACTTGATGATGATGATTTTGATGAGTATGATGATGATAATTTTGATGGGTATTATGATGAGATAACAGATGAAGAGGATCCTGCATCCCAAGAGAGTTGAGGGTTGCCTGAGCATGATAAATCTCTCCCCGAAAACAGTGCTAAACCACCTGAATCTGGCCCATCCAATTACCAAGGTAAAAAGAAAGCTGGAGGCGAAGATGTTATCATGGATGTTTTGCCTCATATGAGTTCAGTTCTCTGTTAGAGATATGCAGCCTCAAGATTCTCTTCCAGAACTTTCTGAGACCACCCTAAATATAAATGAGTTTGATAGTGTCCAGAATAATCTGATCTCTGATCCTGAAGCTGAGCCTGTTCATGACTGCCAGAAGCTCCTGGGATTCTTAGAACTTCTGTACATTTGTGAAAGCCATGTTCTTTTCACCTGAATCACTTAAAAGAACCCTTAAACAATTATAATTAAGCTCCTGGAACCCTTGAACAATTATAATTGGCATGTTCTTTTCACCTGAATCACTTTGTCCCATTTTGATCAGGGATTCTGCCTGGAATTTTGTCCCATTTGGATTGGGATTCTGGGCTGATAACTTGGACTGTTATTCATTGATATGAACTTACTAACTGATTCTGCTTCCTTCCCTTTTAATCTGGGATGAGAAGAAAAAGGATTTGGACATGAAAACGGAAAAAAAAAAACAATAATCGGTGGCTATCGTTGTCGAGTTTTCGGCTATTCGAGCCTTCACAACAACATCGACTAGGTCACCGATTATCTGTGGCGGATACCAGCCTTCACTAATGGCTCTGGTAAAAAGGTCTGTGAGCTCACTGCGCCTTAGTATTATTTCTAATCAGGCATTTGCACCAGCACCACTGTGATTCCATACATGATTGGTGGTTTTCTATTCGATGAATCTCTCAAGTTGCAAGCATACTAATGCTTCTACTGTTTCTTGATGGATGCAGAGGCGTCTATTCTTTATTACGTCACTTGTTTTTGCTATGAATTTTCTGACGGTGAAGAACTGAGGAGAGCAGTGCACATTATAAGCTTATTTCCACGTTTACAACGTCTTGAGATTAGGGTATTTATTTCCTTCAGATATTATTTATTTATGATGGTGTTATTTGTTTGTTATATACACACCCCCTCTATGATGAAATAGAGGGATATGAGTCTGTCCTAGGTCTAGTTATGCTAAGTTGGATTAATAAGTTTATCTTTAATATTTATTTTATAGATAAAAAATGGTAATCTTTATATTCTGGAAAGGTCTAAGCTTTTCTTAAAGCACTAATAGACATTTCTTTGCTATTACTGATTTTATATTGTTTATCTAATTTTTTTTTTTCTCAATGTATATCGCAGTGTTTTAGCTCTGGCACACAAAATGCTCAAGATTTTGGAGATTGGGATTTGCTTTTAGAGACAACAATTATTCCAAAAGAATCATCTAAGGCACATAATATTTAATGGTTATTGTGGCACCATCTAAGGCACATAATATTTAATGGTTATTGTGGCACCATAGGAGAGATTGAATTTGCAAGATATCTTATGTGTAAAGCAGTGTCGTTGACTTCATTGGAAAGTATTCATGCTGTTGATTGGAGTATACAAGATATCAAATTATCAATTATCAAAAGTCTTCAATATGCAGCAGCGACAAGGAGTCATCTTTGTTTTTATGAGAAGGATTCAGATGCTTTACGAAGAATGATAGCTCAATTTGTGCACCGTGTGTCTTTGAATTGATTATATGCACGTGTTGTCTAATTACCAATGGTTTGCAATGGTGTGTATTACAATGGTGCTAGCATGTTCCCAACTCAAGCCCCTAGTTTGAATTTGATATCCCAGCGGATTTTGTCCTCTAGGCTGGCTGCTATGAGTGTTGCTGTGGTGGCATCATGATGTGCCCCTTGGGAGTATAGGTGAAGTTCTACAACGCCCTTTGTGCACCTCCAAAGCCTGACCTCAATCCTGCAAGATTTGCAATTACATCCAGGTCGTGACACTTGGTCTTATATTCGGGGTTCTCCTCTTTTCTCTTCAAGTAAAGCTTATTCTCAATTGATGGGAACTGCTACAGTATCCCCTATTTATAAATTGTTGTGGAAATTTGCATGGCAGACAAAAAGAAAGGTATTTTTTTTGGCTGCTTCTTAAAAGATCGTCTAAGTACAAGAGAGCTCTTAAAAAGGAAAAACATGGTTCTTGACAGTTATGTTTGTGTTCTTTGCCACCTGGGTATGGAAAAGACCTCCACCATCTTTTCACACGCTGTCCTTTTGCTATGTCCCTGGAACCTCCTGGGTTTAGCGCATCTAATTCAGCCCAACATTTTGGATTCCATTATTCTCTTCAAAATGCATCTGCAGAGCCCAGCTTTTTTTGAAGTAATATCAGCTATGTTTTGACGATTTGGTCTGCCAGGAATGACTCAATCTTTAGGCACTGCTCACTCTCTGGCCTCAGTTAAAAGAGTCTCCAAACACGAACTAGCGCTAGTTAGGTTCAGAGCTAAAGCTTCCCTTCAAATTCACCTAGACACATGGATCGACCTTTTTGTGTAATTTTTCTTATTTTCCTTTTTTGTGTCTTGAGACTACTTGTAAAGTTTAACTTGTGTTTAATAAAAGCACAGTAGGGGGCTCCCTTCCTGTTTTATTCAAAAAAATAAACTTAACGTAGCTGTTCGAAGCAGATTTCATCAATGGCAAATGATCACATCTTTAACAGAAGGGGGGCAACACCTGCTGTTGCTTTATTCCTTATTCAATGTCAGCATAATCAACGAACAATATGTGCGCCTCAAATAAGGCTTTGAATTGTTTATTTCTGTAAGGGAATGAAGGCATACATACAACAAATCACAGATAATATGTTAGATATAAGTCACAACACTGACGGAAGGCTTAAACATTCAAGGATTTTGGAAGCCCCTCTCGTAGCACTAAGGATTGCTCCTTCGACACTTGGGCTTGTACAGAAATCTCCACAAATTGCCAATTTCGTACTCTTGTCCCAAATACACTTATCATCTCCACTAATTGCAATAGCTGGGAAAGCAGCACCCCTGCAATTTTATATATTATCAAATACCAGCAGGGTGCGAGGGAAAATGCTAGTTCTTTCAATACAATTGAAGACGACAACCCTAAAAGATATGATTAAAAAAACTGACCATCTGTGAGCTCTCATAAAAATTGGTTGTGGAATGCTTAATCCAGTCGCCTGGAATTCACTGAACAATTCCTCTGCCACCTTAGAAAGTGCCTCTGCTGAAGGTTTCCGTGGACCAATATTATTTATTACCTTGGAAGCATACTCAGTTGTCGAATGCAATACCCAAGATTGTCTGAATACAAACAAAAAGTACATGAAGTGAAAATTTGTGACACCAGATAAGCATTACTAAGTGTATACACACAGAAAAAACAACAACAACAAAGACATATGTACCTGTTAGGAGGTACACAAGCACGACCTGGCTTACTACTATTACAAAAGGCCCAGCTTAGAGAATTGGAATTGTTGAAAGAGAAACCATGAACAGGTACCTGATTAAAACATCATTAGAAAGATAAATAGACATTTTAGCAGGAGGCAGATGAACAAATTCAGAAACCGATAAATGAAAGTTGCTTAAATATCATTAGGTAGGGAACAGCCGCATGTCCATAATTACCATGATACCAGTTAATATACAGCTTGCTAACTTGAGCATTTTGGGAAACAAATATTTCCTGCAATGCTGCATTGTAGGACTCTGGTGACTACAATACCTTTAGGCTCTATGCATTTTGCATAATGAAAAATAGTGGCCCCATATGCATGCATTTTTGCGATCACTGAGGCTCTATGCATAATGACAAATAGTGGGCCCATATGCATAGTAAATAAGTATGAACTGATTACAACAACAGAGTCTAGTTCCAAGCAATTGAGAAAACGGGGAACTTTGTGAATGGACATAATTGAAGATTGCACATACCATAGCCAATGGCTCCGAGAATGCTACCATAAGAGCAAAACATGGACGAACTGGGATATCTTGAAGTATTGTAGGCAGGTGTGGAAATGACGCTAAATCTGAGACATTACCAAGGATTGGTCAAAGCACGTATTTCTCATGCATTGCACTTGTATGAAAGATGCTGATGATCAGTAATTAGTACCAATACTAATAACTAACACGAGTGCAAGTAGTTAGCATCAACATTTAAGTGGACTCCCATGTTCAATTCAAACATGCTGCCTGTCTCTATGTTAACCATTATTTTGCCCTTACTTTCAAAAAAAATTACATACCAAGCATAATCTGAAAAAAAATGAATAAGATAGGAAACAGGCATCGGTTCAAGGTATCCTGCTACTATGACTATGAATTTTAACTTACAGAAACATATACACAACCTGAAGCTTTCGGCAAAATAAAAAGTTATCTTTCCAACTAAGATGGTGATAAGAATACTGCTACTGACTAAAGTGATAAACATTTCCTTAGTATAGCTTGTCAGGAAACAAGATTGTCTTCCAAAACTAGAGCAATGATATTGAATGATATTATGGAAACTATATAACAAACCAAGAGGTGGCGGTCTTCCAGTCAACCCAGAAAAACTTCGCGACGCTACGTTCTTATCTGTTGCTACGACGTAATCAAAATAGCCAAGATCTTTCCCATCCAAGCTAGCTAGTGACCATGAACTCCTATCTTGAAGCCAATCCATCTTGCCCACAGTGACACCAAATTTGGCCACCACACCTAGCAGAAGCAGAGTATATTAAGCATCTGTACAGGCTCCTCGGTATCTGGAACATTATGGCACTTAGAAAATTGGAAGTCTGAGGTCTAACCATCCTCTACACAGAGTGACTTGCATATTGAGTTCATGGCTGGCACTCCCACATACTTTTTAGCTGTTCCCTCCTATAAGAAGTAAGAAGACATCCCAAGGAATCTAACTGTATTAAAATTTCGATATTGGTTCCTGCTAATCTATGTAAATCATGCTTCTTGAAAGTACTCTAACACACCAATGTTAGATTATCTGAGCAGCTGAAAGCCTACATGACACTGCCTAACTTCAAAATTGCTTCGCCTCATCCCTTAATAAACATAGATAGATCAAGGTAATCATCAGAGACATCCTAGATTCAAAAATACATGACAAGTTTGACATACTTACCCAAATTATCAGGTGCACATTATGCAGTCATTGACAGGTTTCGAAACTGATAATTTGTAGCTAACTTCTAATTGCTTAATATGTATGTTGGACCCTTCATGGTAAATGTACGAACTGCCACATCATTTCAGTTTTTAAAGTAATGGATAAACCTACGGCAAGGGATGGGATTGAAACCTCGAACCTTCTCCAAGTCTGTGAATTTTCCGGTGGCCAGATCGAAGGATGCGAACGTGGCCTTCCACTCGGCGACGATCCCCCGCGCCTCCCACCCACCGACGACCTGGGCAACCTCTCCGTTCCTGACGGTGAAGTAGGGCGCACCATGGTCGAACCGCAGCTCCGTGCCATCCTCCATCACCTCCCTGCGCTCACCCAAGCCAAGCAAGCACCGACCAGTCAGTGCCGGAGCGACGCGCGCAGGGGCAGCGAGCGAGTCAATTGGTCGAGCACCTCCGCTGCGCCATGCGGCCGCCGGCGCCCGGCCAGAGTCGAAGAGCGTCACCGCCACGCCCCGCGTGGCGAGGAGCGACGCGCACACGGCGCCGGATACTGCGATCGTCGGGAAGAGTAGTAGAGTGAGGATTGCAGTTGCAGGCGCGTGCCAGCCCGATCGTCCAACGGGGTGGATCAGAATCAATCGGATCGTTCAGTGTTCATTCAGGGATCAGAGGTGCTGTAAAGGACGAGAGATGAGGTTGAGCGTTAAGGCTGCTTACTTCCGGCTCCGATGACGGCGACATTGGCGGCGGCTGCGGCGGAGCTCATGGCTGGGTGCGATCTGCAGTGGGACGGAAGCGATTCACCGGTGAGGGAGACTAGACTGAGAGAGCCTTTTATCCCCTTTGTTTGCGCGGGGAGGGATCTGGACTGGGCCAGGCCAGGTGGGACTTTTATCCCGTTTGCGCGGCCGAGAACTGGACTGGGTTGCGCGCTATTTTGTCTCGACGTGGCGCCGCGCGGACCTTTCGATTTTTATATGGGCCTTTCTTGATCTGGGCTGAGGATGTGAAAATACAGCCCACTACTTGTTTGCTGCTGCTGTATGCTGATAGTCTCTGTTATATGCATTGTTTTATTAGAGAAGGAAACATAAATTTGAATTTGCGTTTGTTGGTCCAGTATTGCAGTATGTAAGATAGTATTATGTTACTAGCAGGACACTTATAGGATTAGTTTTACCTCTGCATTTGAATTTCTTCGTGTTTGTTGGCTAATGATATGTTAGCTAATGATTAATGAATACTTAGTTTTAAAAAAAGCGAGATGTCACTGTATAAAATTTATCAAAGAAAATAATATAACAAAGACATAATTTGATTAATAATTGCATATTCTTATTTCCATTGAAACAAGAAAATGAATAAGGTGGCGTATGCAAGATTTACGAAGTTGGACATTTTTTTTTGGAATGGGAATTTCGATATTTTTTATGGGCTTCTGTTGAAAAATTTTTATGATAAGGTGTGCATATGCCAAGTTACTAAGTTTTGTTGCATTTTTTTTTTGCGGAAATTCCTAAGTTACATTAATTGCAGCAACTTCATCTAACGGCAATAATAATCTTGGTCGAAGATTGAATAGAGCTGATCACGAGCTAAAGTTGTAAGCATGAGGAAATTTAGAAGAACTTGAGTTTCTTTTTTTACCGGATCAGACATTATCTTCATGATTGGCACTCTGATAAAAGGAACGGTACAGACTAATGAACATTTAGTTTTTTTAAATAAAAATATGTCTGCAGCATATTTTATTACACTTGTTAAACAACTCAAACCAGAGAATCATAATAATGCTGGTTATTACCAAGTTATATCAATAATTGCATATTCTTATTTCCATTGAAACAAGAAATGATAATAAGGTGCGTATGCATGCAATTTACAAAGTTCCATTTTTTTGTGTGAATAAAAATATTTTTATTCACAAAACCTGTTAAAAAATTTTTATGATAATTAAATGCATATGATAAAGTTACTAAGTTTTGTTGCATTTTTTTTTTTTGGATAAAATTCCTAAGTTACATTAATTGCAGCAACTTCATCTAACTCATATAAATAATCTGCCATAGAAGATTGAATTAACTGATGCCACTAAAGTTATAAGCATCGCAAATTTAGAATGAACTTGAGTTTCTTTTTTTACCGGATCAGCAGGGGAATCCCTACCTAGTTTTTTTTTTTTTTTTTTTTTTTTTATTTCAATTGAATGAATGAATGAATGAACGTTTATGTACATAATTACATAACATCTAGGCTCAAAAATAATAATAAAATACTGCTAAGATTACAAAAGTGTATGAATTTGATTTTCTTTAATTTCCTTTACTCTTAGTGAAACACGTGCACGGCATGTTTTGGTTCCCTTGTCCTAACTGGATGATGCAAATTATGTAGGGTAAATCTAGTATGAATTCGGTTCCCTTGTCCAAACTGGATGATGCAAATGATGTACGACCAATGAGCATGAATTTGACCTAACTGGATCATGCAAATATTGTACGGAAAATCCATTACGATTTTGATCTCCTTGCCCTAACTGGACGATATGAATAGGTTAAGCTTGGTGCGTGATGACATGAGACCACCCAGCCTTATAAAGTCTTAAGGGCAACCGGGGGTGACGACACAAAACACTAGGATGTTCTTTTCAGTTTCCTTGCACTGTAAACATGCTCTACTTATCTAGAGTATCTTTTGGATAAACATGCTCTACTGGACAGCTCACGCGCCCTCTCGTTCATCCATCAATTGACAACACACATTGCAGCATGAAAGCTAAGGTACTTAGAAAGACATGCTTGCTGCTGTGCTGATGCATATACGTATGCCTGGCCTGCACCTAGCGCCACTTTTTCCTGCAGTTCTATATTAACGGCACCTTTTGATTAGAAGATCATGCAATGTGTGAAACCGTACCTACAGCAGCAGAGTATTTCGAGCCCGATTGGTTTGGCGACCAAAAATTTGCTCGCAAGGATTTGACAAGCTATGATTTTTTTGCTAGCGATGATTGGCTACTAAAACTTGTCACCTTCTCACATTTGGTTTTGCTAAATCTTGGCAATTTTTTACCTATTTTTGGCTTGCCAAATCTATGGCATGGCAAATTTTGATTGTCAACCAATCAGGCTCTCTTTGCTTAAGTCATTCTTTCTGTCATTTGGGACAAAAAAAATTGAAACAAAGTTAAACCACAACACTGTATCCGATGTAGATACAGGTATATTATGGAACTTTGTATTCCTTTCTCTTCTCCCATAGCTGGGAATTAACGGACTAGCAGAGGTGATAATCAGATGGATGACGAACTAAATGATGGACGTTACCTTGCCTACACTGCAGGCATCCTTGCTATAACCACGGAGTCTCTGAGAATTAAGCTACCATGCGAAGTCATTCCAGACTTGCCCTCCTCGATTGCCTCAACTGGACAAATGCAAGCTAACTGCAGGAATATAATCATCCATCCATGACTGTAACGTGCCTCCTGCTCCACTGGATGCTCAATATCTCCCCATATATCTACTGATTTTTATACATCATCAACACAAAAGCTGCCCGGCATGACGACGCACGCAATGACATCGACATGTCCTTTATAAAAAGGGACGGAAAGCTAGCCAACACTGACCCATCTCCATCATCTCAAATCCAAGCAGCCTCCCTTGTTCATCTGAACGCCTTCCATCTGATAAATCTCGCCTGCTGCAAAGGGAATTGAAGATCCAGCTGATAAATCTTACCTGATACACTTATGGATCCAAAGGTTTCCGTTGCTCTCACCCTGTCCCTCGTCGGCGGTTTAAGCACCTCCCTTGGTATGTACCAACAATTTACTTCCTCTCTCATTTGTACATTCTCATGATTACTTGAGTTGTTTTTTCTACTACCTTGGATCTTGAATTTGAAACGATACTAGCCATGCTGGTACAGTGGTACCTAGGTCTCTGTCCAAATTTTTGAAGTGGACTGGTATGATTAGTTGAAATTATATTGCATCCGAGATTATAAAGTTCATGATGGTAATACAGACCATAACCACACATAAGAAACCTAATAACATAAGTGAAGATTGCCCACATTTGTATACTCCACGCAACTAAAGATTCTTGCTTGTATACTGCTCACCAGGTGCACTGTTGGCTATACTCAATCATGCGCCAAACAACAAAACACTCGGGATGTTACAGGTTGATGATATCACCATTTGCTAACCATTGCCCATGGAGAGTTACGTTCAAAAGAATGAAAAGTTTGATTATTCACAACTCAAAATTTAAGAATATATTTTTCCCACTCTGCAGGGCTTTGCTACTGGACTCATGCTGAGCATGTCCTTCTTTGACTTGGCTTATGATGCTGTCAATGCCATTGGTTTTCTGAAAGGAAACCTTTTGGGTAAGTAAAACAAGATATTCTGTTGGGCATTTGTAAAATCTTCTAAACATTTTGACATGTGGATTGCAGTTCTTTGCTGGAGCACTGCTGTTTTCAACAATTGCAGACATTTTCCCTGAACCAGATTGCAAGATGGAAGATGAAAACGACAAAAAGGTATAGCTTCCATCGACTTGGTTCAGTGGTCAATCTGTAATATTTTAATGTGAAAACTAACATAGGATTTACTGCTCTATATTTCATTTTAAAAATAAGGCTGATGACAACCGAGCAGGAAAGGAACTTATGATGAGACATCGCCGAAGAGTTATATTTAGCGTAGTTGTCACAGCAATTGGTAAGCCCTAAACATGCCTAAACAAGTTTTGTGGCGGCAAGTACAATGCAAAGAGGCGCTTACATGGATTGAAAAAAAAAAAAAATGTAACTAAGCGTCTCTCTCCACAACGCTAAAAATAGTTAATGACGTTTATGTTGTGGCAGTTACGTTGCATGCAGATAAATTTTGGCTAAAAATAGTTAATCACGCAAGAAGCGCCGGTCAAGCATCGCCGCCTCATGGAGCGTCGAAGCCAGCTGTGCAGTCCACCGTGGCAAAAAAATGATTTAATGGTCCAGCGTTGTACATGACCGAATAGAATCTTATATAAAATATGTGTATACTCGTGTTGATGTTGGTATACGTCGCTGAAGAGTTACTCAATATTTAACTACTAACTGCTTTGCAATCATGTGAGTTCTAGGTTAATTACCATCAATAAGTGTCATATATTTATTTGTGTTGGTGCCTTTGTATACAACAATTGACTAGTTTATCAATATCCACAGATTAATTATACAACCTTTTCACTTACTGATATTGGAAAAGGAAATTAATGATGATAGTAACCATACAATGTGCCTCAGGGATGACCCCTAGGGCTTGAGTTTTTTAATATATGCAATATCCATATAATCATGAATAATATGCATCTTCCTACAACTACAAGTTTAATTGGTTTAATGATTGCTTTGAAAAAAATACAGTTGCTGGTGTGAGTTTGCAGAACTTCCCCGTGGGCACTGCTGCATTTCTCGGAACAACAAAGGTATATTGTTCATTGTTTCCTGTCTATAACTTGAGCTTTGTTTCACAATCTCAAGGCTGTAACTTAATAGTGAATATCAAATATTGTATATCTAACTAGAGTCTTATCTACTCATCAGGGCTTCCGTGTTGGTTTGAACTTGGCCCTTGCTATAGCACTACACTACATTCCAGAGGTAATTTACTCTAATTTGGCTTTTGTATGGAATTGACAATGAGTACAGAAATTCACAATTATATTGCTTTGCTAGATACTGGTGAAACTTTATGTTCTCATTTAAAAGTGCAAACATAGAAGTAGAACCCCTGCACTTTATGACTACAAAACATTTTAGTAATAACTTGTTAGTTACAATGTGATAAATTTAAACAAATAGCTATATAGACAGTACCATATTTCTTCTCAATACACAATTTAGTTCACAACATAGATCAAATGTGCTTTTTTAGCAACACATAGATCAATTGTGCTAATACCTACCTGTTGCTTTCATTCATCCCCCCCAGGGTATTGCAGTAGCTCTCCCAGCATACTTTGCCACTTGCAGGTACTATGTGTCTTTTTTATAGAAGAAATATGTCCCCTTTCATTTTGAATATGTTATACTAAAGTGTCGATGAATCCCATTGTATCAAATAATAGTATAATGCCCACTAAGGGCACTAACTGTATGAACTCTAAAAAACTGCATGAAGAAAACAGAAATATGACTATTGCACTTACCTTGAAAACAAAATAAACTATATTTAAACTTTCAGTAATACTTAGTTTCCATGTCTCTGGTGCAGCAAATGGCAAGCCTTCAAATTAGCAACATTATCTGGTTTTGCAGAACCACTAGGTGTGATTGTTGTGGGTAAGTTGTCTTTCTAATAGTGGTAACAATCTAATTGAGCTATTAAAGTTTCAGAGTGGATTATCAGTACATTCAGGACGGATGATAAATTGCTCAAATCATATTGATGCACCGGATGCAATAAAAAACTACTAATTATCATCTGTAGCAGTTCCCTTTACTTTTGCAATTGCATTAGTGAATGAGAATAAGTTCTTTCAATTCTTTCAATGTTAAGTAAATATACATGGGGAACTAATATTGGGCTTAGGTTACTTGTGTTTCATGGGTTGTGGGCTTAGGTTCCTTGTGTTTCATGTGCTGGACCTGGGCTGCAGTGTATCGGGCCCAGACACTTTTTTTTCCCCAGAAAACTAGAAGCAATATTGGGCTTAATTAGGTTCATTATGTTTCATGGGCTGGACCTAGAACGCAGCCTATAAACTTAGAAATAATTTATTTAGTATTTGTCATCATTTAGGAATATAAAAAAAAAAAGGGTTAAGTTTGGTTCCAAAGGTTAAAGACTTTACAAAGAGCATGATGTCATGATTGAAAAATTGTTGAGTTCATAGAGTTATTTATATTGTACCTCAAAGAAATGCATGTGAAACATTTTGTTTTCCTCCTTTTTTTTTTTTTTTTTCAGCTTACCTATTCCCAAGCAACTTGAATCCTGAAATATTGGAAGGTCTACTTGGATTAGGTAACTATAATTACTATGTAAAAAACATTCCTTTCAAATATTTAAATGTATTCACTCAATTGTTTTTTAACAGTGGGAGGAGTGATGGCTTTTCTAACACTGTATGAAATGCTACCACAAGCATTTGAATATGCTGGACGCAAGGATGCTGTTAAAGCAGTATTTGTTGGTATGGCCTTTATGTCTATGAGGTGCGTTGTGCTCTTACTAAAAGGATTAAGAAATATTCACACATCTTAAATTAAGTTATTGTGTATATCAGAGAGTGCAATTTGATTAGCCTGACAAACATACTAATTCTCTATATATATCACTTGTTTTGTAGCTTGCATTTTCTAGATGCTAGCCTCCCAAAGGAGATGAGCGCTTAACATAATTTGCGTCTAAACCAGTTGATGTAATGGTCAAGAAAATTTCATCATGGTGATGCAACAAGGTACTATTTCATATATCTGTCACCTATTTATTAAGACGATGTACATACCATTATTATTATTTTATAAATAAAGATGTGAAGTTTTGACGCTCCACTAGAAAAATTATTGGATCTTTAAAATGTATAGCCATAACACAGACATTTTCGCATAGACAAATATCCATTGGTTTTATGTTTTGAAACAACATTGAAACTCTGAATAATGCATGTATGTATCTACTATCCTATTTCACTCTAGGCCACTGTGATTGTAAGTAATAATATTAGATAATCCTAGTTCTCATAAAATTGGTAGTTCGAGAAATCTTACTGTACTTTCAAAAGTGAAAAGAAAATTAATTTGTATCTTAAGTGTTTTCATTTCTATTTTCTCAACAAACAAAACTATGCAAACAACAAAAAGAAAAAATGCTTCAATGGAAAAAGTCATAGCATAGACTTAATTCATTATTTAATACCACTTTTGTTCCTAAATAAATCAATTCTTAGAGTTACCTTAAATCAGAATTTTCAAATTTGATCATTTTTAGAGAAGAGCGCCGAGATCTATAGCACCAAATTATTATTAGATACACTATAAAATATATTTTTTAATAATGTACTCATTTGGTGTCATAAATATTATACTCATTTCTAAAAAATTGGCCAAACATAAAATTTGACTTAATAAGACAATTTAAGAAACGGTATTATTAGAAATGGAGGAACTAACAGATAGTCAGATACTATCTATGCATTTACCAGTTTCAAAAATATTACCCACAAATCTACACTACAAATCTAGGGAAAAAATATAAAAGCGATTTTAGGCGGAGCACGTCTATCAGATTGACCATCTTACCTTCGTATTTCTTCCAAATTTTTCACCAGTCGAACTTTCATATTATGTACAGGTACGGTGTTACTGGGAAGGATGTGCATACAGTTCGGAATCATGATTAATGAGAACGATGTGTTCAGCAATATATAGTAGGACAAGCCGATCAGGGATTTTATCAATGTCCATGGGGATATGTGACCACAATGACTGCAACACAATCATCAGAAAAGAAGTATGAAAAGGCATAGGCTAACAACATATCATGTACATAGAGGGCAAAACTGTATATATATATTGAAGAAAAGTCACAAACCACTAATATGATGTAAAATTATAGAAATAAACATTACATATACATGATAAATGATTGACCGACATGTCTGGAAAGAGCCATGATTTGTTGGACCTAGGCTTAAATATACTTTACTCTTAAATAATTGGCTGTAATAATAAAGTTCAATTTACTCGTGTCCTGACCTGAGTACATCTTCATAACTTCTGGATCGGACCTTTACTTGTATATATATACTGCAGAGTCTATCGTCCTTGTTGCAAACTATCTAGTATAGTAGTAGTCCAGTAAACGGCACATCAGTGAGAGAGGTGACACCGATAGTGCCTAAAGCGGGAAACAGAAAAACGCTTCAAGAATGGAAGGCATCAGGAGAATAGATGCAAGGTGAGGGTGACTAGTGTTCTTCATTCGTGCTACGGATGCATTCACAAAGGTTCTGAAGCAAGCACGAGTTCGTCGATCTAGTGAACATACATGTCTGGAAAGGCAGACTTCCTTGCTCAGGTAGCAACGAGAAGATGAGCTGACGTTTATTATGCACTAGGCGTGTCCTTTCAGATCATCCAGGCCGGCTTGCAAAACAAGCTACTCTGCAGATTTCGTGCCCTTGTTTGAGAGTTCACCTGTTCATGCATGCGAAGGTGCCAATAAGAATGAACCCTCAACACTTCCATGCCGCTCTTAAGTTTCGTTCAAGGGTTCATAGCGAAGGTGCCAAGAATACAAGAGTGTCACCGTAGACCCGGCGCCATCAGAATCAGAAGCTGCTGAAGCTATCAAAACTGAAGACGACGCGGCCCAACCCATCAACCCCTTGAAGCCGCGTCGGGCCAACTGAAGATGAAGAGGAGCAGAAAGCCCGGTACACGTTTAATTCGACTTGATTGGGCTCAAGCCTAGACAGGCCCATATAACATGTAACAGCACCTGGTGTCTTTTTTTTTTATTATAATAAAAGGGGAAGAAGTGAGAGAACAAAATTGGATATGGGATTGTTTTTTTTTGATTTGGGATAAGATTAAAAACCCTACTCTCTAACATCTTTCCAATCTTTTCGTACCTTCCTATTTGGATTGAAGGTTGCAATATACCTCACCCGACCCCCAAAAATGCAACTATGGGAATCGTCATGGTGTTCAAAACCGTGTGTGGGGTCTATCGCAACTTTGTTCAATATATATATACAGTTTGCTTATATTTAGGAGTGGGACTGTCATAACTTATAGACCTTTGCTTTATATATATACTCTGGAGTCTATCGCTTCTCGCAACTATATATATATATTATCTACCAGTAGTTGATGGCACCAGTGAGAGGTAACTAGCTATAGTGAGTGATAAAAGGAACCAAGAATAGCAGCTTCAAGAATGGAAGGCATCGGGATAATAGATGCAAGTAGGGTGACTACTAGTCAATCATTCATGTCAAGCACGATATCCCCATTCCCCAGTCAAATGAACATAGGTCTTGGGCGGAAAAGGCAGACTGATTAAATGGGACTCG